>PVJS01018063.1:0-35372 GCA_004027185.1 Glis glis | reverse complement strand
GGATTGAAACCAGAAAACTACAGTAATATATGCATACCCATGTTCATAGCAGCACAATTCACAGTGGCCAAATCATGGAACCAACCTAGGTGTCCATCAACAGATGAGTGGATTACAAAATTGTGGGAAATACACACAATGGAATTCTACTCAGCAATAAAGAAGAACAAAATAACATAATTTGCAAGAAAGTGGAAGGGTCTGGAGAACATTATGTTAAGTGAGATCAGTCAATCACAAAAAAAGAAGGGACATATGTTTTCATTAATATGTGCAACCTAAGGAGTAGTAGGGTCACACAAGGGACTTTGGTTGATAATGGAGAACCCTCAGCAGAACAAGGGAAGTGGTACAAGGGAAGGGGGAGGGCAAGAAAGAAGGGAATTAATGGAATTACTATCATAAACAATATGTACATGTGAAAATATACCAACATCATTCTTGGTACTTCATACGGGTGGGGGGAGGCAGGGGGCACTAAGAGCTGTGTACATATATATTAACATCAAATAGATATTCATTGCAATATAAGACTCCAATACACCAATAAAAGCACGTTAAAAAAATAAATGTTCAGAATGAGTAAATGTAGCATATAGAAAAGCAGATTAGTGGTTGCTTAGGGCTGAGGTGCTGGTGAGGGAAGTGATGGTAATGATTGCTAATAGGGGTGATGAAATGTTCTAAAACTTTGACAATGATTGTACATATCTATGAATACACTGAAAACCAGGCATGATGCACATCTCTAATCCCAGTACTTGAGAAGTTGAGACAGAAGGATTGCAGGTTCCAGGCCCACCTCAGAAATTTATCAAGACCCTTAGCAACTTAGTGAGACCCTGTTTCAAAATAAAAAAATAAAATAGGTCTGGGGTATAGTTCAGAGGTAAAATGCCCCTGGGTTCAATCCCCAGTACCACAAACAAACAGACAAACAAACAAATCTTTGAATGTATACACTTTAAATGGGTGTGTTGCACAGTTTGTGAATTGTGTGAATAAAGCTGTTGCTGAAAGAAATAAAACTTATCTTAAAAACACATTTCTTTCCAGTGATCTATCCCACTTCCTCATAAAATTTTTATGTATAAGCATCTTGTGTCTTCTCGACCTCTTAATTATTTTCCCTTTCTTTCTGAAGCCAGGCCCAATCTTCTGACATCTTCTTCCAGTATAATTGCATTGTGTCCTAATAGAATCTGTTTTGCTTCCTTTAGTTTAAAAATAAATCTAGATTATGATTCTTCCTTATGAGTGATAAGGATTAAATGTTACCATTTTATTTTTATTTTATTTATTTATTTATTTTTTGCGGTACTAGGGATTGAACCCAGGGGCGTTCTACCTCCGGTCTACACCCCCAGCCCTATTATTTTTATTCTTTATTTTGAAACAGGGTCTTACTAAGTTGCTGAGGCCTAACTAAGTATCTGAGGCTGGCCGCAAACCTGGATCCTCCGGTCTCAACCTTCCAAGTACTGGGATTACAAGCGTGCACCACCACGCCTGGCTAAATTTTACTTTTTTAAAAACAGTAAATATGAAGCCAGGCATATCATATATATCATATGCTTTCTCTCATATGTGGAAGCTAGGGAGTAATCAGGATACCAGAGGGGCTTCCAATAATGGAGGAGAAACTCCAGTGGAGCAGTGTAGGGGGTCTACGGGAGGGTGGTGTTTGGGGAGAATCAATAAAGGAAATGTTGCCGCTGAAGTTATGCACATATGTGAAATTACCAATCCCAATCTCAATATTATGTATGGGGAAGGGAAGGGAGTGGGCGGAAGCTCACCAAATGCTGTGTGCATGTATGCCTCTATCACTCAGAACTACATAATGATATGAGATAACTGCACCAATAAAAGTATTTTTAAAAAATAGTAAATATTATAAATTGATATGGTATAAATTTTATAGTACATAACTAAATTTATTGTTTTAACTATATGCAAAAATAGAATAGCTTAATGAAGCCTTACATACTCATCACCTAGCTTCAATAATTGTCAACTCATGGATAGGCTTGTTGCATTTAGACCCTACCACTGCCTTTCTCTCCTGCTCCTCAAGACTATTTAATTTATTTACTTAGTGGTACTGGGGATTGAACCCAGGAGTGCTCTACCACTGAGCTACATCTCCACCTCTTTTTATTTCTTATTCTGAAACAGGGTCTCCCTAAATTGCTCAGGGTGGCCTTGAACTTAAGATCCTCCTGACTCAGCCTCCTAAGTTACTGGGATTATAAACATGTGCCACCACACCCAGCTCCTCACAATTATTTTGAAGAAACTCTTAGATATTCATTTCACCTGCAAAGATTTTCATATTAAAAGATAAGCTTTCTTTTTATAAACATAACCATAGCACCATTATTATACCTAAAGGATTAACAATAATAATAGCATTCATTAAACAAGACTAGCAATAATGTTCGATACCATCTAATACCCAGTTATGTTAGCTTTTTGTCACTGTGACAGTTACCTGAGAAAAACAACTTAGAGGAGGAAAGACTCCTTTTGGCTCATGGTTACAGAGGTTTCAGTCGATGGGTGCTGGCTACATTGCTTTGGGTGAGGCAGAACATCCTCACCCAAAGCACCCAAAGGTTTCATTCTGTGGTTGGCTGACTGCAGTGCTGAGGGAAGGTGGAACATCATGGCAGAAGAGTGTGACAGAGGAAAGCTGCTCAGCTCATAGCAGGTGAGAGATAGAGATAGAGATAGAGATAGAGATAGAGAGAGAGAGAGAGAGATATAAAGAGAGATAGAGAGAGATAGAGATAGATAGATAGATAGATAGATAGATAGATAGATAGATAGATGATAGAGAGTGAGGATGCAGATGGGGACAAAAATGCCGTTCTAGGGCCAGCCCCCAATGACCAAATTCCTCCAACTAGGCCCCATTTTCTACTGTTTTCACCCTCTCTCAATAATCCATTCAAACTATGAATCCATCATATGGACTCATCCGCTGATGAGGTTAGAGCTCTTATGATCCAATCATTTCCTGATAGTCCCACTTCTGAACATTGCGGCATTAGGACCAAGCCTTCAACATATGAGTCTTGGGGGATACTTCATCTCCAAACCATAACACCAATGTTCACACATTTTCTTGACTGATTATCTGTAACAGTTTGTTAGTATTGGGATCCAAATAATCATCGCAATTGCAGTTCCTGAATTTCTTGTAAGCTATGATTCCACTTCCATCTCTTTTTCACCCTTGCAACTTTTTTGTTGTTGAAGTAATTTGGACTGCAGAGTTTCTCATAATCTGTATTTTGCTGATTTCATTTTCATGTTGTTGCTGAATATGTTCCTTTGGTGGCCTGGTTTTCCTATAAGGTGGTAGTTAAATTTGGTAGTAGTTTATCAGATTTAGATACTTCAGAGGTTGTTGTGTTACCAGGAGGTACATAATGGCTGATTTTCTCTCTTCTGAGAATGTTAGCAAACATTGATGATTATTTTCTGGATCCCTTAATTCATAAGACATTCCAGAGGGGGATCTTCTGTCTTTGCTTCTCCCTTTATTAGCTGAGAATATTTCCAGTGGAAGAAGAACTTTCCCTTAACTATTACTAAGATTCTCTGAGGTGCAGTTCATAAAGGAAAGGCAGGAGAGGTGCTTGATTCTTTCCCTTTATTAACCAGCTTAAAATATATAAAGTAGTTCTCTAGCATGCTCCAGTGATGACCAATTTTTTTTAGTATCGTTATGACCTTATATATTTAAATATTTGTGCTGTGTTCTAACCCATTGGAGGTATAATTTTTACTAGAGCCTAAATTTTCCCATATGTGGCCAGTTGGAACATCCAGTTTGGCTCCCGGGTTCTATTCTAGTAGTGTCTGATGACTTTCTTATTTTGTTTCAGGCTCATCTCTTACATTTCCTGTTTCAGACTTGAATTTGCTGTTTCCAAGAAGCCCTGAGGTATTTCAGAGGTCACACTACCTGGGTGCTGTGGGCACTTACTTCTTCTGGCTATCAGTCATTATTTCTAGATCTTTTTAGTAGAGAGATATAAGAGAAGTTTTAAAAGCTAAAATACATTATGAATTCATACTGCTGCTTCCAGTTAAAACCTGACAGGTTTTACTTCATCTTATTGATCTTATCTCCATCTCTCTTCTACATAGAAATGTGCTCTTAACACCAATAAAATTACTCATTCTACACAAGACATACAGTAGTTTGAGGGTGATGTTGCTAATGATACTATTAACAGTTGACTAGTTTAAAAAGTATATAATGTTTTGTAATTCTTTTTATAAATATTCCAAAAAGATGGCCAGACACATTCTTATGTTTTAAAGTCATTTAGAGTGATTTGTTTCTGATAGTTATGCCACCAACTGGACATAAACTTAGGCTCATTTTCTTTAAAAACTTTTACTGTTAAGGACTGCTTTTTTATATTAGGATATCATTACCTGTTATAAAATTAATAATTTTAGTGTATAGTTCTCTAAGTTTTGACCAAAGCATAAATTTAATCTCCATCAACATCAAGTTATAGTATACCTTACCCTCCTTTGTAATCAGTCTCTCCACTCTTTAGTCCCTGGAAAACATGAATTTGTTTTTTGTCCCTGTACTTTTGCTTTTTTCCCCCTAGAATATCATATAAATAGAATCATATAGCATATAGCTTTCTTTTCTGTTTTAGACAGGGATTCACTTTGTTGCCCAGGTTGGTTTCAAGCCTGTAAGCTCAAGTGATCCTCTTGCCTCAGCCTCCAGAGTATCTGGGACTACAGGCACACACCACCACACCTGGCATCATACAGCTTTTGAAATATGCAATCAGCATAAAGGGATTGTGTTTCAAGTTTAACTTTTGTTTTATAATGATGTTTGTATAGGATTCCAGTCAAATGAACAAAGTATATTCAAAGAAGCCTCACTTCTATCCTTATATTCTCTACTTTATTTCCTTCTTCCCTCTATGGGTAGTTATTTTCTGTCCTTTAATATATATCTTTTTTTTTTTTGCGGTACTGGGGATGGAACCCAGGGGCATTCTACCTCTGAGCTCCCCCCCCCAACCCTATTTTTTATTCTTTATTTTGAAACAGGGTCTCACTAAGTTGCGGAGGGCCTCACTAAGTAGCTGAGGCTAGCCGCGGACCCGGATCCTCCGGTCTCAGCCTCCCAAGTACTGGGATTACAAGCGTGTGCCACCATGCCCGGCTTAATATATATCTTTATATATCTGTCTACCTATTTTATATCTCCCTTTCATTCTACATACACTTTTCTCAGGCGGTACATTTTAATTTAAATTAGAATAATAATATATTTGACTAGCCTGTGGTTCTAAATTGGAAATGTGGGTTTGATAAGGAATAATTATCATTTCTCCTTTCTTCTCTCTCTTTCTTACTCCCAAATACTGTTAGGAGTCAGAAGGCAGAAATGACTGATGCTATGGATGAAGTGTATGGTGTTTATGCTGTAGTTTCTGAGGATTGGATGGGATTTTTCGAGTCAAAGCGGGTCTTTGTACAAGCTCATGTAGCAAAGAACAACAAATATTATTGAGTACCTACTTGTGCCAGGCAAATGGGAGATGTGGGGGATGAGTCTGGGAATAAGTTAGACTTTCCCAGATCTCATGATTTTACATTTCTGAGAAAGGGGAAGAAAAGGGAAAGAGTTGTTTGCCATGTGTAAGGGATGGTGGGAGAGTTTGGGGCTTCCTATTTCCTGGTGTGGTGACCAAAGCTCACCCACTGCAAGAGTAGCCAGAATAGATGGTTACTTACCCTGTCTTCAAGCCTGATCTGGCAATTGAAATTTCCATTTCTGCAAAAGTCATTCCTCTGGGTTGCTATTGTCTACAGAAATACTTGTTTAATGAATAAGGAAGGGGTAGTACATTAATATAGTAGATCTCATTCCATTCGTGCCCACTACTTTTAATAGATTTCTAGAAGATGGGAGGGACCCTGGGATTATTAGTAAGGGTATGGGAAAGAGAGCCAGAGGTCAGCTTGTAGCTATAACAAAGCTCAGGGAGCTAATGTACAGAATGACAGATTATCAAAATGATCTTGATAAGTTGTGATGATGGGCTTATTACTATCTCTAGGATGACATAACATATGGATAAAAGTAACTGGGAATTCTTCATCTCAAAGCTAAACACATACACTTGACCCAGGAATTGGAGAGCTGAAGGAAAATCCAGGGGGAAGTAGAGCAAGCTATAGGGCCAGTTGCTGCTTCACACCAATGAGGTAAGAAGCAACCTGTGAGAGCAACACCGGCTGCTGCATCATTGCTGCCCACTAACTCTCCCACAGGAATCACTCTGTGTCCCACCCTCTTCAGAAATATATAGAAAAGGGAATTTATAGCCATGTTGACACATTAAAAAACCACCACAGGTATGTACTACTGTGATTTTTTTTGTGGAAAGTAACATGTCCCATTAAAATTAGTTAGGATAAATAATTTTTAAGATACAGGGCAACTCAAGTAAACCTGAATTAGAATATAGCCAGGCCATCACAGAACCTGGAATTGGGCCTGGCACATCAACCTGATACTTTCATTGCTGTCCCTTGGCATAGCTGCTCCATTTTCTCTGTCCCTTTGACCTATGTGGGATGGAAGATGGCTGCCCACAGATCCCAAGGCTGTTTTGTGGTAACTGAATGAGGCATCCCAAGACACTAAGCCAATTTGTCTCTCTTCCTATTCTTTTCTATTTTGATTCAAATATCAGTAAATGGAATCATATTGGTCTAGCTTAGACTTCATGCTTATTTCTGATTGTATTGGGGGACATAGTCACATGATATAAAATGGCTGACCACATTGTTTGGTTTGTGGCCCCTTTCCTCCATCTTCAAAACCAGCAGCGTTCCATCTCTCTGTACCTTTATTCCAGTCACATCTCTCTCTCTCACTCTCCTCTTCTGTGTCCTCCCTCCCTCCCTCCCTCCCTCCCTTTCTTCCTTCCTTCCTTCCTTCCTTCCTTCCTCCCTCCCTCCCTCCCTCCCTCCCTCCCTCCCTTCCTTCAACTGGGGTTTGAACCCAGGGGCATTCTACCTCTGAGCTATACCCCCAACCCTATTTATTTATTTATTTATTTATTTATTTTGTTTTGAAACAGGGTCTCTCTAGGCTGCTGAGATTCTTGCTAAGTTGCTGAGGCTGATCTCGAACCTGTGATCTTCCTGTCTCTGTACTGGGATTACAGGCCTGTGTCACCACACCCAGCTCTCTTTTTTTTGAAAGGAAGATTATGTTGGGCCCACCTGGGGCCAACCATAATAAACCAGGATAATCTATTTTAAGGTAACTTGATTAACAACCTTAATTCTATCTGCAACCTTAATTTCCCTTTGCCATGTAACCTAACATACTCAAGGGTTTTGAGGATTAGAATACAGACATCTTTGCATGCATTGTTTGTCTAATATATGGACTAGAGTAGCTCTAGATAATATCTCCTTACTCAACAACATCTAATGACTAGAAAAAGGGCTATCTTTCTTTTTTCTTTTTTTTTTTTTTTGCGGTACCGGGGATTGAACCCAGGGGCGTTCTACCTCTGCGCTACACCCCCGGCCCTATTTTTATACTTTATTTTGAAACCGGGTCTCACGAAGTTGTGGAGGGCCTCACTAAGTAGAGAGAGAGAGAGACAGGGGGAGAGAGAGAGAGCTGAGGCTGGCCACGAACCCGGATCCTCCGGTCTCCACCTCCCAAAGTACTGGGATTACAAGCATGCGCCACCACGCCCGGCTAGGGCTATCTTTCTTCATGTCTTCTTTAAAGAAGGTGGGAGAAAATTTCCTTGAGCTCCTTTACCATCATTTTACTTGACAAAACTATGCAACATGCCCATTCCTAACCCACTCACCATCAAATAAATAAATAAATAGCTATGACTGGCCTTGGATAACCAAGATCAGTCCCCTGGAAATATAAACTAGTACAGCCATTATTTAAAACAGCATGAAAGTTCCTCAGAAAAGTAGAAATAGTATTTTATCATATAATCCAATAATTTCATTATTGGGTACACAGCTAAAGGAACTGAAATCAGTATGTCAAAGAGATTTGCACTTGCATGTTTATTGCAGTACTATTCACAGTAGCCAATATATGGAATCAATCTAGGTGTCCACTGACAGATGAATGGGTAAAGAAAATGCATAAAGAAATATGCAATGAAATATTATCTGGTTATAAAAATAATGACATTCTATTATTTGCAGCAACGTGGCTGGAACTGGAGGACATTATGCTAAATTAAATAAGTTAGTCACAGAAAACAAATACTGCATTCTTACATATATGTAGAAGTTAAGAACTTGATCTCAAAGAAGTAGAGAATAGAATAGTGGTTACCATAATCTGGGAAGGGTGTTGGGCTGGGAAGGATGGGGGGGGACAGTAATGGATAAGAGGTTCCTTTGGGTAGGAGGAATACCTTCTAATGCTCTTTTGAACAGTGAATCAAATTGGATTTCTGATAACAGGAAAGAGATGGAAAATGGATTTGGTTACACTTTACCCTGGAATGTCACCATGATATTGGCCACTAATTATGACCTAATAAGCTGAAGGAAAGAGAGGGTGGTGTTTCTTGTTCAATTAATTGTGTTTGACAACAATTAATGAGGTATTTCAAAATAGCTAGTAAAATCTGGGCATGTTGGTGCACACCTGTAATCCCAGTACTTGGGAGGCTGAGACAAGAGGATTGCGGATTCAAAGCCAGCCTCAGTAACTTAGTGAGACTCTCAGAAATTTAGCAAGACCCTGTTTCAAAATAAAAAAATAAAAAATAGGGCTGTGGGTACAGCTCGGAGGTAGAATGCTCCTGGGTTCAATCCTCAGCCTATAACACACACACACACACACACACACACACACACACACACGTGCACGTGCATGCTAGTAAAGAGGATCTTGAATGTTCTCAAAAATGGTAAATAGCTGAGGTGATAGAGATGCCAATTACCCTGATCTGATCATTATACATTGTATATATGTATTGAAACGTCACATCGTGCCCCATAAATATGTAAAATTTCTACGTGTCCATTAAAAATACAAAAAAGTAAGGAGAAGAGGACAATCTATCTTCTAGGGCTGAGGAGGACCCAGCCTCTTAGGAAGCAAGTGGACTCTAACCACCTGAATCAAATTGGATTTCTGATAACAAGAAAGAGATGGAAAATGGATTTGGTTACACTTTACCCTGGAATGTCACCATGATATTGGCCACTAATTATGACCTAATAAGCTGAAAGAAAGAGAGGGTGGTGTTTCTTGTTTAATTATTTTTGCCACCCACCTCTCATGTTGAGGAGGGCAAAAAGATTTTAGATAGGCAAAGAGATTTGAGATAGTGAGAGAAAAGGGAATGAAAATATTAATCAATATGGTTTTAAGTTTTTGGATGTTATGTCAATAGGGTTCTATCAGAGAAATACATATATATCTTTATCCCAAGCTCCACATAAGTCACATCCTTGCAACAAATCCCTTCATATATACACACATATACACTGCATACACATATGTGTATATATACATACATACATATGCATGTTTATACACACATATATATGCA
This sequence comes from Glis glis, assembly GCA_004027185.1. NCBI lineage: Eukaryota > Metazoa > Chordata > Mammalia > Rodentia > Gliridae > Glis > Glis glis. The sequence continues at coordinate 25,752 of PVJS01018063.1, read as the reverse complement.
TGTTTATACATATATGTAAATAAATACATATATATATATATATATATATATACATGTTTATATATATGCACACATACACACACATATATGAGGGGATTGTTACAGGGATGTGACTTTATGTAATTTTGGGAGATGGCTAAAATAATCTCTGGAGGGCTGTCATCTTTTACTCTGATGTGTAAACTTGTGGGTGCCATGAAGGCAGGGAGGGAATGGTGACTGTAAAATGCAAAGTGTAGGAGAGCTAGGATAAGCTAGAACCATGAGCAAGAGTGGGATCCAACAGGGATGGACTGAAACCATATGAATTCTTATTGCCACAGATCTTTCTCTAAAGCCGATTGAATCTTGCTCAGGTTCCAGTAACTAATGTACTCAGTATCTATTGCTACTCCTAGCTTTTCTTCCCTACATTTGAACTTTTTAACATTAGGAACACTGGCAAACTTAACATTAGAATTGATAATGTGCATTGATTAGGGGCCTGTACTTCAAGGGCTTCGTTTTTCAGGCAGCAGAAATGGGGAAAGGGGGAAGGATTGGTTAAAAAACGTATTTCAGGTATTTTGTCAGGTGGCTTCTTTTGTTTACTTTTTCTTTGCTCTACTATCTAAGGCTTATGAGTGATTCAAAAACAAACTGAGCCATTTTTTCTCTTCAATAAACAGGAACCATGTGTAATCCTTTAATAATCCTGGTTATAGCCCATTTTAGGTTTGGCATTGAGTTTTGGTTACTGGATTGAAAAATAGGATAAACTCTTCTCAGAATTTTTTTAGTTTGTAAATGTTTAAGGATAAGTGGCTATAAATTTAACTCAGAGTAATGATTTAATAAGACAGATATTAGCAGAAACTTCAAATTGTATTTATTAATAATGTCAACTGTAGTCATATGCATATTATAGTTTAGGAATAATTTTTGTAAAAAAGCACTCATGTTTCATTTAAAGGGGAGAGAACCGAATGTACTCAGTGCCTAGGATTTGTCTGGCACCTACTAGATGTCCTCATCTCACGAATTCACACCACAACCCTGTGGGGAGTAGCTCTCCACTTTACAGTGTGGTCACTCATTTGCCCGAAGTTTCCTCAAGAGTAAATGGTGGAGCTGGAATTTGAACATAGCTCTTTATGATTCCAAAGCCCGCTTTTGTTGTTATTGTTAAATATCTAAAAATTAGGACTGATCCTAGTAAGCTTAGGTTTCCCTAATAAAGTTCATTATATGCATATTATAAGACAATACATTTGAACACAGTTTTAAAATGAAATAAAACAGTGAGACATGTTTATTTTCACATACACATACACTCACATTCACGTATTTCCTGATAGGGAGAGGGATTATTCAATCTGACTACATTAAAAGTAATAATCCCATATTAAGAAGGTGGTAAGGCCAGGCATGGTGACGCACGCTTGTAATCCCAGTACTTAGGAGGCTGAGACAGGAGGATCGCGGGTTCGCAGCCACCCTCAGCTACTTAGTGAGGCCCTCCGCAACTTAGTGAGACCCTGTTTCAAAATAAAGAATAAAAAAAAATGGCCGGGCGTGGTGGCGCACGCTTGTAATCCCAGTACTTGGGAGGCTGAGACCAGAGGATCCGAGTTCGCGGCCAGCCTCAGCTACTTAGTGAGGCTCTCCGCAACTTAATGAGACCATTTCAAAATAAAGAATTAAAAACTAGGGCTGGGGGTGTAGCTTGGAGGTAGAATGCCCCTGGGTTCAATCCCCAGTACCAAAAAAAAAAAAAAAAAAAAGAAGGTGGCAAAACAGTACTTTTTCTTTAAAGGAATTGTTTTTAAGGCATATGTTTATATGCACAAGATAGTAGTCAGTAATTTAAAAAAATTAGTTATAAATTTGTTTTTTGTGCTAGAGGTTGAACCCAGAGGCATTCTACCTCTGAACTATATCCCCAGCCCTCTTTAATTTAATTTTACTTTTTTGAAATAGGGTCTTGCTAAGTTACTGAGGGTCTCACTAAGTTGCTGAGCCTGGCCTCGAACCTGCAATCTTCCTGTTTTAGATTCCCAATTACTGGGATTACAGGTATGTGCCACCATGCCTGGCTTAGCTATAAAATTTTAACATGTGGACAGCAGAAGTAAATCAGCAATTATCAGCAAGGCAAGATAAATTCATATTGCTGTTTTCCAAAAGCATCCATAAAATATACTCCTTTGTTCTGTTTCCCTCTTACTCAAACACTAGCTACTACTTCCTATGGTCTATGAAGTCTGAAACACGCATGAATGAGAATAGATGCACCCATTGCTTCTTCTGTGGTGATGCCTGGCTCCTGTGATTCAAAAGTGGCCAAACCAACCTCTACTAGTCACATGCACCAGTTTGGGATTGGATCCAGACTAATGTGTGTTGAGGAGAGGAGTTTAGCAGTAGCCTAGGAAAGTGAGGATACAGGGAAGCAAAAAGAGTCGAATTTGGGGGGAGTTGCAGAATTGTGACCCCAAGAAGCAGCCATGTAGGGCCAGTTCTCTTGGAATCTTTTCTCCGTCAGTTATAGTGCAAGGACAAAGACGAAACTGATATGGTTATCCAGTACCCAGCGCAAGGACATCTATGAATCTGCATAAGAAAATAATTCCTCAGTCCTGTATGGTGGCCCACATCTGAAATCCTAGCTACTTGTGAGGCTGAGGCAGGAGAACCACAAATTTGAGGCCAGTCTGGGTAATTTAGTGAGAACTTGTCTCAAAATTTTAAAAAGGGGCTAGGGATGTAGCTCAGTGGTAGAATGCCCCTTGGTTCAATCCTCAGTATTACAAAATGAAAGAAGAAAGAAAGAGTAAAAGATAAAGGTTTGTTAGGCTGTGAACCTCCCTAACTTTTTTTTAAAAGATTTTACAAACTTTATTAAAAGAACAAAAATAGACATAAAAGCAGCATACTAAAATGAGTTGCATAATGTACCTTCTAAATACAAACATGCAGTATAGCACTACAACTTGGAAAAAAAACCAAAAAACAAAAGTCAAAGCATCTGCAGTTGAGGGATTGAGCAATTGCATTTTGGAGGCAAATGTTATAGGAATAATTTTTATTCATAAAACATTCCAATCATTATTTAAATCTATAATTTTTGCACAGGGCTAATAATTTTCTTTGTAGAGAAATTAAAAATTGCCATTTTCTGCCTAAAATATGTGCTTCCATTTTCTATATTCCAGATTGTTGTTATATAAATGTATAAAGTTAGACCTTAAAAAAGAGTACCTCTAAGAGTATCCTTTGTAAAATATCTTATTTGTAGCTGGGCACAGTGGCATATGCCTGTAGTCTCAGCTACTCAGGAGGCTGAGGTGGGAGGATCACTTGAGCCCAGGAGTTCGAGGCTAACCTGGGCAATATAGACAGAGGCTATCTCAAAAATTAAAAAAATGAAAAAAAAGGAAAGAAACTTAAATGATTATAATTGGGAGCATGAGAATAAATGTCTCATTTTCTAATAATTAAAGTAGCAAGAATAATAATAAAAGGAAACTTATTTTGCAAAGGTCATCCACAGAATCTAACAATATGAAGGTCACATCATTCTCTCAACTGCTGGACACAAAAGACAGCAACAAAATAATTTGGCTTCAGTCACTAACAAATAGCAACTCTATACAGACATAAGCTTTCAAACCATGCAATTCTATGACACATAAATCTTTAGGTTGTATGTTTGGGAGAAAAAGCCTACTTAATAGTTGGGTTACTTTAGATCTTGTCACAGAGGTATTTTTTAAAGTAACATGATATAGAAGAGGATTGAGGATTTTTGCAGTAACTGTGGAGTGGTAACTTTCTAGTGATATAATTTTTCTTAGGTCTACCATAATTGAGGATGGGTTCTATACAAAGATAAAATTTTGCTGGAATAATCCAGCTTTTGAATATTAATGAGTAATTCCCTTTCAAGCAAGGACAAGTAGAGGAGCTGGAAACTATGAATTAGTCAAACTACACCCTAATAGAGGTTATTTTAGTCCTCAGATTTAAACACAGCCACTGTTTTAACCTCCAAAGACTAGGAACCAGGGGCTGTCAGCATGTACACCATGTTGCAAATCCATCGTGTATCTTTTGTAATGCTCTACTATTTTATAGATGGTTTTTTCTGACTTAAAAATCTCATATCTTGGGCCGGGACTGTAGCTCAGTAGTAAAGCACCTGCCCCTCTCTAACTCTTTACTCCCTATTTCATACTATGTATGCTGTAGCATTATATATATCTTCTTTCCTTATATATGTTGTTCTATTACTAGTTTCCAAACTACCTAGAACTGAATTTTTAATAGAAAGATGGAAAGGCATGTTTTTCCTTTCAAAAAAATTAATATTGCAATTGGGTGCAGTGGCACAGACTGAGACAGGTTCCTGGTCAGCGCACAGTAACTTAGTGGGACCTGGTTTCCAAATAAAAAGGACTAGAGGTGTAGCTCAGTGGTAGAATGCCCCTGGGTTCAATTCCCAGTACCACAGATGCACAAAAAGTTAATATTGTACAATCATTAATAATTTCTAGGATCAGAAATTGGAAGTAAAATTGCGCAAATGATTTGTCCATGGACATAGACATTTATGGCTTTGTCTGTTTTCAGTGGATTCTCTGCTTGTGATCTTGCCAACTGTTTCCATAGCCACATGTCTAGATTTTGAAAACAATTTATCTAGGCAGGAATTTTTCTAGGATTGAACCCAGGGGTGTTCTACCTCCAAGATATACCCCAACCTTTTAAAAAAAATTTTTATTTTGAAACAGGGTCTCACTAAGTTGCTGAGGCTGGCCTCAAACCTGCAGGCCCCTTATCTCAGCCTCCCAAATACTGGGATTATATGTGTGCACCACCACACTTGGCTCTAGGCAGGAACTTTTCTGATGGCTTTATTTCATGGCCTAATCATTCAAATAACTTGCCCTAGATTTGTTTTGGAAGCATATTTATAATAAAAAGTATTAAAATATTACAATTTAGGCTAATGCCTTTTAAAAATAGAACACACACACTAATATATATCCTTTGAACTAGCAATCCTATCAGGAGTTTATTCTACTAAAACATTTTGAAAAGTATATAGTGATACTAGTTGTTCTAAGATTGGCTAAATAAAAGCATATACATAAGAATTAAACACTAGCCCGGAGTGGTGGCACTTGCTTGTAATCCCAGTACTTTGAGAGGCGGAGACCGGAGGATCCGGGTTCGCGGCCAACCTCAGCTCTCTCTCTCTCTCTCTCTCTCTCTCTCTCTCTCTTTCTCCCTGTCTCTCTCTCTCTCTCTCTACTTAGTGAGGCCCTCTGCAACTTCGTGAGACCCGGTTTCAAAATAAAGTATAAAAAATAGGGCCGGGGGTGTAGCGCGGAGGTAGAACACCCCTGTGTTCAATCCCCAGTACTGCAAAAAAAAAAAAAAAAAAGACCTATAAGTAGCTATAACAAATGGAACAAAGCAAGTTGCAAAAGAGTGTATAGTATGATCAAATTTTTGTCTTAAATATACATATATGTACAAATAACACACACAAGTATCTTTGTATGTCTAAAGAAAAAGCTAAGTAAAATGTCATCCTCTGGGGAGGTAGGTTTATAGGGCACATTTTCTTTGTTATATATTTCAAAAGTATTTCAATCTGCATGTGTTTCTTAAAAAACGTACTTAAAAAATACTCTCTACCTTCTTTGCTCCATCAGAATAAATAAAGAGACCCAAGCAAGGGATAGTACCAGGTCTAAGATCAAATAGGCATTGGGCATCTCTGCTCAGTATATTTTATCTAGGAAGTCTTTTCCTTACCAAACCATCAAGTCTAATTAAACATGGAAAATTCATGGAAGGCCAGGCCTCCCTGCATGCCCCCAGGGACTCGTTCTTCCCTGGCTCCCTCTGGATCCTTCCAGTTCATTAGCTAAGGGCTTAGGGGTATTGGCTCTAGCCACAGCTGCTGCCTTCTCCAGTGTTGCTCTGATCTGGTCAGCGAAAACCCCTGGTGGAAAGCAGCAGGCTTTGAGTGGCTGCCAGCCCAGTCTGCTGACTGCTCCAAAGCAGGCCTGCTGGCTCAGTCCAGCATCCCCTGGTCTTCCCCTCCCTCTTTTTCCAAGCTATTGTGCTACTGGTAATCATTAAGAAACACTAGGAATTGAGAGGCTTTATTCTTCAGGGTGGTGTCCAGGAGGGAGACACTCAGATCCTGGGACCTTACCAGGGTAAATCCCACATCTGAGATCTTAGAGATGACCAGAACCAATGCCTTATTTGGGTGAGAAACATGGTGTCCTCCCTATCAACTGGACTCTATATCTTTGGCTGTTGAGGTAATCCCAGCTACTCTGGAGGCTAAGGCAGGAGGATCACAAGTTTGCAGCCAGCCTGGGCAACTTTGTGAGACCGTGTCTTAAAGTAAAATGAAAATAAAATGTCTGAGGATGTAGCTCCATGGTAGAGCGCTTGCCTAACCTGTTCCAGGCCATGGGTTTGATCCCTAGCACTGGAAAAAACAAAATCAAAACAAGCAAAAACTGCTTTTCTTTGTTGCTCTTCCCTATGAACCCAAGGCCCCTACTGTGGGGATGCTCTTGCACCCACTGTAGTCCAGGAAATGCTCAAGGAAGGGCATGAGACTGAAAACGAGGTCCTATGAATTTGAAGGTGGGCAGAGCAGGATGAGTCACACAGCAGTTAGTCACATAAGGAACACCTGGATTGGATTCTGGTGTGGCAGCAGCTCACAAGACAATGGAAACAGAAGAGGGACAGCAGAGCATCCAGAGGGACAGCAGAGCATCCAGAAGATCAGGCATTCTGCTTGAAAGGGCCTTTCTGTTCCCTACTCCAGAACTGTGCTCCCTTACAAGGTCCAATTAATCAGCTTTCTTTATATCCTAGTAAGGCTTTTTGCTTTATTTAATAAGAAACAATTTTTACATATCTTGATTATTTAGATACTATTAATGTTTTCCTGTCATTGTGAAACCAAGTACTTTTAAAAACATCTGTGTAGCTAATTTAAGTAGGACAGTCTATATTTCAGTAAGGATGAATTATGTCAGAAATTGCTCATAGATAGACCCCCCTAGAATCTCCTTTTAAATTTTTAATACTTTTATTGGTGCATTGTAATTATACATCTTAGTGAAGTTCAAAGTCATACAAACAAACATATACACAGGTCTTGGTGTGTTTCTCTTCAGGTCCCCTCTGCTCCCCTCCCCTCCCTATACATAGTAATGAGATTAGTAGTGATACCTTCGTACATGGGCACAGCATAATTTGAATTGTTTCTTTCATCAGTTCTTCCTTTTCCCCTCCCCAATTCCCTCCCCCAATCCTCTTCCACTACTCACCTCTCTCCCCAATTACCTAAGTCCCTTTTGTTTCCTATTTTCTCTCTAGCTTTCACATATAAAAGAATACATTTGACCCTCGATTTTCTGAGAATGGCTGATCTCACCATAATATTCTCAGGTTCTATCCGTTTTCCTGCAAATAACATAATTTTGTTGCTCTTTACGGCTGAGTAAAATTCCATTGTGTATATAAGCCACATTTTTGTTATCCATTCATCTGTTGACCTTTTTTTAAGTCAAGGAATTTTCTGCATCTGGCAGAGCCCATTGGAACTCATTAATACCTGTGTTCTTTCCTTTCTGGGCACATAGCTAGACCTCATTCATTTCAGCTGTTCTTGTACTCCCTGTTGTACACTGTTTGCTAAGTGTGGCCTTGCAACTGTGTCTGGTCAGTAGAATATGAGTGGAAGTGGTGTGCTCTTTTCTAGACCCTTGGAAAGTTCCCATTGACAAGCTCTACTCTTCTCCACTTGTCATCTGAATGGAGAGGTTCAAAGACAAAGGAGGGCATCGTGACCAGATGGAGGAGCCCAGGTGCTGAGTCACTTTGTGGAGAAGAGTCTCTTGGATGACCCTCACTAGACTTTGCTCTACATAAGAAATACTTTTAATGTGCTAAGCTACTGAGATTTGGGTTTTTTTTTTTTACCTACAACAATGAGTCTCTCCTAATACCTTATTAAATGTATTTATTTATTTATTTAGTACTGGGGATTTAATCCAGAGGCATTCTATCTTCAAGCTACACCCCCGCCCAATTTTACTTCTTATTTGGAAACAGGGTCTCACTAGGTTGCTGAGATCCTCGCTAGGTTGCTGAGGCTGGCTTTGAACCTGCAACGTTCCTGTCTTAGACTCCCAAGTACTGGGATTAAAAGCATGTGCTATCATGCCTGACTAAAATGAGCTACTTCAAAATAGGATTCAGAGGTGCTTTCTGTATTCTCAAACTCATTTCAGTAATGGGAAACACATATTAATATTCTATATTGTTAGGCTTCCATTTAGAGAGAGAGAGCTAGTTCATGGCATCATAACTCTTCAAGGTAAGCCCCCCCTTTTGAATAGCAATATCTTGTGGAATATTTATGGGTAAACCCTTAGAGAATATACTAGCATGCTGTTTGTCTCAAGGACCAAGAAATTGACTTTCCATGTAGCAAAACTAAGCACAAATTAAAGTAACTCTTCAATTTTTACATACTGTTCAGGGATAAGGGGAAATTGTTATCAAATCATTTCAAAGATGCCTTCCAGTTATAATGCTTTGATCCTTTAAGTTTGATTATAACAGATATTGATTAGATTTTATTAAACAAACAAAGGAGTTGGGCGTGGTGGCACATGCTTGTAATCCCAGTACTTGGGAGGCTGTGACAGGAGGATCACAGGTTTGAGGACAGCCTCAGCAATTTAGCGAGACTCTCAGCAACCTAGCAAGAGTGTTTAAAAATAAAAAATAAAATAGGTCTGGGGGTTTATCTCAGAGGTAGAATGCCCTGGGGTTTGATCCCTAGTACCAAAAACAAAACAAAATAAAAAAGGAAATTTATTGAATAGATTTTTGTAGTTCACACTGTAACAGAAAAATAAGATCTTACAAGAAACCATGTTACCTCCATTGTTTTCAGTTGGAAGTACTCATGGCAAGTATCACAGAAAGTAACACCTGTCATAGACACATAGAACGACACAGCTCCACTCACCTTCCATCTCTTCCTCCCTTGGCCATACCTCTTGATATTATCACATTGAGTCTTAGGTGCTAATAATTAGCTATAACATCACCTGGAAATTGAAAATATTTTACTGTACTCAGTTGTTTGTAATATGAATGAAATTCATATGCATATATCCCAAAGAAAGTGTAATCATGTGGCATTGTGAAAGATTATTTTTATTTAAAAAACTTTTTTTGGTTCTGGGGATTGAGCCCAGGGGCATTCTACCTCTAAGCTATATATCTAGCCCTTTTTATTCTTTATTTTGAAACAGGGTCTTACTAAGTTGCTGAGGCTGGCCTCAAACCTGTCATCCTCCTATCTCAGCCTCCCAGGTATTGGAATTACAGGCGTGCACCACCATACCTAGCTCATGAATGAATATTTTTAATACTACGTTTGAATTAGCAACAATAACGGGTGTAGCTGAGAAATGACTTGAGACTGACAGCAATTTTTAAAGTGTCTTAGTGAGAAACAATAATTGGGCTCATTAGCATCTGAGGTCAAAAGGCCAGTGAGTAAATCATATTAAGTCTGTTTATTGATCCTGAATCACTGGGCTCTTAATCCACCATATTACTGACTCTTCATTTGGGTTCCATGTGCCCTGTGGAATGTAGTTACATTCATTTTTTAAAACTTTTTTTTGAAATAATTTTAGACTTCAGAAGAGTTACAATACAGAGACTTTCTCTAATGTTAATGTTTATGTATATATAGTTACATTCAATTTTTTTAGCCACTGAGCATGAACATAATCATTTTGATTTGCGAGAGACAGAATAATGCATTTAAAAGAATTAGGTTTTGGATAGAATGAAGTTGAATTTGGGTCTTAGATCATACTTAGTAGCTATTAGACAATGCCAGGCAAGTTACTTCTCTCTAAAAATAGTGTGCCGTCGCTTACAGGGTCCTTGTGGGAATTAAACATACATGGAATCATCTTACAAGATTTTGATTCAGAGTAGATGCTTAATTAATGGTCATTTCTTTCTTTTTTTCTTCTAGCCTTTTCGTTCTTGATTTTGAAACAGGTTCTCATTAAGTTGCTGAGGGTCTTGCTGAGTTGCTGAGCCTGGCCTTGAACCTGTGATCCTCCTGTTTTAGCTTCCCAAGTACTGAGATTACAGGCGTGTGCTACTGCGTCTGGCTGCTTCTTTCTTTCTTGATATTATTGAATAATGCCATTCTTATCCAGGTTTCAACTCTAGTGTCTGTCAATCAGAGTGTGTTTGTCTGCCTTCCCAGTTCTCCAATTCCAGTCTTTTCTGGTGCTGAGGGAGGAGATGGCCTTTTTGACCCTAGTATTGTTCTACCTTTTCTGATTTAGTTAAAGCCTTGCCATTCATTAACCTGAGTTTTGAAATACAAGATGTTTCCACATCACTAACAAGGACATAGAGAAATAAAGGAAAAAAATGAAGCCATCTATAGATTGCAAAAACACTGAAAGGGATCTCTAATACATGAAGTTGAAGACTCTGGATCCAAATAATCCATTTTAGCCAAGTGAGACTCAGATCCTTAATGGCCTAATCTACTCTCATTTACTCTGACGAATGTCCACAGGGAAAGAAAACAGTACAGTCCTGGCACCATCTCACCCTTCAACAAAAATCTGCTTACAGCCAGATGCCTGGTAGCCATATGACAGACGCTCCACCCCGAGGAGGCAGCTCTCCTTAGGGATCCAGGAGAGGCAGGGTGATTATGCCGCACGCCTGCTTCTAAGCCTAATGGGCAGGCGGGGAGGGAGAGATGGAGCCCTGAACATCTTGGAGGTGACACCCTCTGGGCAGTAAGTGCTCCATCCAGGATTGAGCTGCAGCTCAGCAGCTGTCCCATGGCAACAGCCCTTTCTGCCATATGGGGGAGCAAGATTTGGCATGGAATTGGAATCTTCAGGCTGGTACAAACCCCATCATTCATGTGAAATTATGGGTTAGGGGCCTACTTTGAGAGTGAGGAGAATACCATTGTCAGTTCCCAAATGCCTCTTGTTTAAAAATTTTTAATTCAAATATTGTTATTTTAGTCCACAAGCCACAACAGGAGAGGGGAATGAGTGTTACTTTGCCATCATGAGGGGCTATAATATGGAAAAAACATTAGTATTGGGTAGGCAAGGAGTTTCACCAAGAGGAAATGCTTGTCCGTCTTGGGTTTGCTCAGAAGTCAGCAGGGGTCACTGGAAGGGCCACAAAGTGAAAACATTACCATTTGGTAAGGAAAATGGGAGCCAGATGTGAGGTAAATACCCTCCCTCCCTCCTTCCCTCCTTTCCTTCCTTCCTTCCTTCCTTCCTTCCTTCCTTCCTTCCTTCCTTCCTTCCTTTGTTTCTTTGTACTGGGGATTGAACCCAGGGGCATTCTACCTCCCAGTCACACCCCCTGTCCTTTTTATTTTTAATTTTGAAACAGGATCTCACTAAGTTGCTGAGGGTTTTGCTAAGTTGCTGAGGCTGGCCTAGAACCTTTGATCCTCCTGTCTGAGCCTCCCACGTACTGGGATTATAGGCATGTGCCACCATGCCTGGCAAATTATTTTATTTTTGTACTGAACCCAGGGGCACTCCACCTCCAAGCTACATCTGCAACCCTATTTTATTTTTTATTTTGAAATAGGGTCTTGCTAAGTTGCTGAGGCTGTTCTTGAAACTGCATCCTCCTGTCTCAGCCTCCCAAGTACTAGGATTACAGGTGTGCTCTACTGTACCCGGCTGAGACAAATAGTTTTTCTGTAGCAGACACATACCCAGACTTCTAGTGGGCAGGAAGCACGGGGCTGAAGCCTGCAAGTGTCTTTGACTGTGGAGGCTGTCATCAGGCTATGGGAACTGGAAAGCACCTGTTTATATTAAGTGATGCTGGAGGGGTGGGCAGAAGAAAGGTAGAGACCTAGTTTGTTATGGCTAGAGATTAAGTCATTAGTATTAGAGCATACTGGCTATTTGAACTTTGCAGAGGTGGCAGAAATATAATCATTTTGACTAAGGGCTCAGTGTTAATAATATTCAAGTTTGTAGGAATATGATATGTAATCTTTTATTTTGGAGAAAACCTCATATGTCATATAAATACAACTATAGTCATGTACTGCATAACAGTGTTTTGGTCAATGAGGGACCATGTATGTAACAGTGGTCCCATAAGATCATAATGGAACTATTTCTATTACCTAGTGATATAGCTATTGTAATGTCCTAGTGCAACGCATTACTCACACATTTGTGATGATGCAGGTGCAAACAAACCTACTGCGCTGCCAGTAGTATGAAAACATAGCATATACAATTAATTATGTACAGTACATAATGCTTGATAATAAATGACTGTTGTCGTTTGATGTATTTACTGTGCTATACTTTTTATTTGGTATTTTAGAATGTACTCCTTCTACTTAAAGAAAAAAGATTTACTATAAGACAATACTCTATGCTAACCCCAGCAGCAATCTTATACATCTTGTTTTTACTGTCTCTTGATTGCATCATTTTCTCTTGTGCTTAATTTAATCTTGTGTTGCTCTATCATGGTCCTGTGACTGGGCCATGACATATATATCCATAGCCTCGGCTTGTAGCAGGCTATGCCATCTAGGTTTGTGTACATATAGTCTATGATGTTTGTGCAATGAAATCACCTCATGATGCATTTCTCATCACAAAGCTCCATCATTAAGTGATGCATGACTCTGTATGACCTACTGGAAAAGTGGCTGAGAAACAAGAAACCTGATTTGTGGTTTAGAATGACAGTAATAGCTAACTCCTCACTAGGACGAGCCATGTGCCAGGTAGTTTCTGTGTATTAGCTCACTTATCCTCCCGAAATCCTTTGATGCAGATACCATTATCATCCTCTTCATTTTATAGTGTGCAGGAGCTGAGACCTGAGTTAAGTAACCTATCTAATTTTAGATAAGTAAATGACAGAGTTTCTATTTGACCCTAAGTAGCCTAACTTCAGAGCCTGTATTCAACTCCCACACAGTTCTGTCCACTCTATTTTCTTCAGAAGGTGTGGCAAGGATGGGTTAGGTAATAGAAAGGGGCAGAGTAGTTTTGAAATGGCTGCTATGATGGAAAGAGCCTGATAAAGGTAGATTTGAATCCATCATCTTAAATCTAGCTTCAAATGACTTAATTTTATCATTTTTGTTCCTTCATTTTAAATGGGGATGGCAGTACCTATTTTGCTGATTGCTGGACAATTAGAGATGATGTATACAAAGTGTTCAATTTGTAGTAGGAACTCAAAAATTGGTAGCTATTATTATTTGCTCCTATTTTCATGTATTAATCTCAAGGACCAGGTTCATGTGTATATTTTGGTATCCCACTTTGGTTAGAATGGGACTGAGCACAAAGTTGTCACTCCTCTATTAACAGCAATTATTAATACTTTGTGTGTGTGTGTGTGTGTGTGTGTGTGTGTGTGTATGTGTGTGTGTGTGTGTGTGTGTGTGTGTGTGTGTGTTACTGGGGATTGAACCCAGAGGTGTTCTACCTCTGAGTTATACCCCCCACCCTATTTTATTTTTTGTTTTGAAACCAGGTCTCACTAAACTGCTGAGGGCCTCATTAAGTTGCTGAGGCTGGCCTTGAACCTCTGATTGTTCTCTCAGCCTCTGAGGTACTGGGACTACAGGTATGCACCACTATACTCAGCTGCTAACACTTTCCAAAGGTTTACCACTGTATTGGTCAGGGTTCACCAGATCAACAGAATTCACAGAATGAAAAAAAAAAAAGGATTTATTAGATCAGCTCACAATGTAGTCCTGAGTTTCGACTGCACGTGAAGAATCAGAGGAATCAGTAGCTGGTCGGGCGGTCTAAGAGCTGGAGCCTTAGGATTGAAGCAACCACCAATTCAGTCCAGTCCAAGATGTGAAGATAAGGAAGCTCTTTGGAGAAACGATGGTGAAGTCTCAGTTCAAAGGGCTGGAGGCCGACGATCTCAGGCGAGAGCAGAAGATCAAGAAGCTCTTCAAGGAAACGGCAGAGTTGGAGACCGACAATCTCAGACGAGAGCAGACACATTTTCTTCAGGAAGAGTCACGGCTCTCTCTACGCGGCTTTCTCCTTTTTATCTAAGTCCTGCACCTATTAGAACCCTGCTGCCCACATTTAGGGCAGGACTTCCAGTTCAATCTGCTGTTATACAACCAAAATCACATGATCTTAGGAGGGTCAGGTTGACAAACCAGACCAACTATCACAACCACAGACCAGAGGCCCGGTGCCTAGAAGATTCTTTATATATATTAACTCATTAAACCACCATAAGATGAAGAAGATACTCTTAGTGCCCCAGTTTTATAGATGAGAAAACTGAGACAAAGAGGTGTTAAGTAAGTTGCTCACATTCACACAGCTTGTAAGTAGCAGAGTTGGGATTTGAAACCAATAGTTTAGTTCTTAATTATTATGCTATTAGTTATAATAGGATCATAAAGTTGGAAGAAGAAATAGAAGTTTTATAGCTCAACCTGTGGGAATTCCTTGCTTGCTATTTCTAAGAATTTCTCATTCAGCATCTGCTTCTCTGTCCTCAGTCACATGATGCTCATTGGCCCAATGAGGCAATCCTTTTAATTACAGATAACTTCCTACTATTAAGCCAAAACAAGCTTTACCTTTTCCTTCTGTTTTTCTTCTATTTTCCTTCTGTTTTTCTTCTAGTTTTAAAGGCACCCAGAATAAGCTTAGCTCCCTCTTCAGCATGATAGCTATTTGAAAACCACTCTCTCCTCTTTTCTAAACCAATAGTTCTGGTTTCCATCGGAGGTGACTCATCACCCTGGTTGGCCCATTCACTGTCTTTTTTTAATATGTGGTACAGTAAAACATGACTATTGTCCATCAATAGTACTTTATGTTTTTCTCATTGCAGGTTGAGATTGCATTAGCTTTTTGGAAATCTTATCACACAGTTTACTCTCAATTGGCTTTAGGTAACTATAACCTCTTGTGTATTAGTTAACTCTGGCCACCATAACAAAATACCATAGGTTGGGTGCTTAAACAGCAGAAATTTGTTTTATCTGGAGGCTAGAAGTGCATGATTAAGATTCTAGCCAATTAAACTTCTGGTGAGGACTCTCTTCCTGACTTGAGGAAGTCACCTTCTCACTATATCCTCACATAGCCGTTCCCAGAGTCTCTCCCTGTTTTATAAGAATACCTGTCCCATTGGGTTAGGGCCCCACTCGGATGATGGTACTTAACTTTATTACCTCCTCATGTACCCTGTCTACCGCTGGGGGACAGGGCTTCAACACATGGATTTCGAGTGGACACACTTCAGCCCATAGAATCCTGTTGACTATAAGGATAAGGATGTTTACTGGAGACTAGTGATGGAGAACTGAAGCAAAGAACCATGGACATTTAGTCCTGGGCTCCATGGTACTGTGGGAGGAGTTAAACTGCCCTTTTGCTTTCAGGGGTTGTGCTTCTTGTCTCTATAATTCCACAGAGCTTCCGAGGTTCCTCTTTCTTGGTTTTGAGTGGTTGTGATACTGAAATGGTGGAGACAGAAAGGGAGATAGCTGAAATCTGTTATTGCAGCAATAACTCTGAGTTTTAAGTCCAGGGATTTCCCCATTTATCTCATATTGGGCATTTGCCTTCCTGCCACATGAAACAGATTTGCAGGTTTTCGTTTGGTACTGGGGGTCGTTTGGTACTGGGGGTTGAACCTTGGGGCATTCTACCTCTGAGCTATACCCCCAGCCCTGTTTTATTTTTTATTTTGAAATAGGGTCTTGCTAAATTGTTGAGGATTGCAAAATTTCTGAGGCTGGCCTTGAACCTATGATCCTCTTGTCTCAGCCTCCCAAGTACTGGGATTACAGGTCTGCGATGCCACTGCACCTACCTGGTAGGAGGCTAGGTTTTATTTATTTATTTATTTTTTTGGTGATACTGGGGATTGAACCCAGGGCATTCTACCTCCAAGCTACACCCCCAGCCCTATTTTATTTTTATTTTGAAACAGGTTCTCGCTAGGTTGATGAGAGTCTCACTACTTGCTGAGGCTGTCCTCGAACCTGTGATCCTCCTGTCTCAGTCTCCCATGTACTGGGATTACAGGTGTGTGCCACCACACCCAGCTTTGAGAGGCTAGGTTTTAAACTGGAACCCGTAATCATAAGGGAGTAGGGAGCTCTCCCTAGGATATTCACTGCTCACAGGATGATGGTGGAGACAAGCCAGAGAAATCCCAGCATCTCTTGCTGAGAGGCCCAGGGTGGGGTGAGAGGGGTGATACTGCCTCTATGACCCAGCCTGCTTCAACCTGGAAGAGAGTGAAGGAGGACAGGCAGGCAGAGTATGTGCCAACTAGGATTCTCTAGATTGCAAGTGCTAGAAAAACCAGCCCAAAGTGCCTTAAGCAAGACAGGAATTTATTGGTTCACATAAAAGTCCACAAGCAGACAGAGCTTCCAACACAGTTTGATCCAGTGCTCAAATATTATCACTGGGCTCTGTCTCCATGTTTGCTTCATCTGGTTGTCAGATTTACTAGCTCACTTTGTGGTTTCATCCTTGAGTTAACGATTCCAGAGAAAGAGTAAACATGTTTTCCTGGCTGTGACTGGATTATGTGCCTTTCTGGAACTAATCAGTGTAGCCACAGGGATGGGATGTGCTGTTATTTTGAGTCAGTCAGGGGAGTCCCCCCTCCCCGCCATAAACTGGGGTTGGAATTGGTTCTATGGAAACCACATGACTAGAAAATGCTGGAGGGTTGTTTTCCAAAGAAAATTTTGGATCTTCTTTCCCAAAGGAAACGTTGGATCTCTTAGAAATTTTGGAAATGGCTATTGGACAGAAACAACAGGTGTTTATTACAGAGCATTTCTTATGTGGTTCCCCAAACAAATCTTTAGTCTAATGTTACTAGAATGTTCCTGGGAATTACAATAAAGTGTTACTTTTTCTTTATACTCTTATTACAACAACTTTTTGTTTTTATATGCTGAAGTATAGGACTATAGGCCCCTCAAATTATCTCCCACTTATTTCTGAGATCTCCCCCGTGATCCTGTCCTTTGTGCCCTTTCAGCCATCAAGCATATATTTACTGAGTGTGTGCTGTGTGCTAAGGATGCTGCGTCCCGGAGATGTAGCAGTGAACAAAAAAGAGATGGTTACTGCCCTGGACTTTCAGTGTAGTGTACAGGTCTCCTCATCAAGCTGCTGTGCGGGTGCTTGCTCATCGCATCCCGTGGCCTAGGGATCTCTGATCCTTCTCAGGCCATGGGTGCACCCGTCATCATGCTGGCCTTGTCCTCTTCTTTACTGTGTCACACAGGGAGCAAAATCTTCCCTTAATTTTGCACAGCACTGCAGAAATTGCCATACACTCTTGTATGTGTAGGTAGACTTCTCATTGGTAGCACTCGTCACAGTTGTCACGAATCACTTGTATGCTTATTCATTTAATGTCTCTCTAGACTTCTCTTAAGGGTAGGGACTATGACCATCTTTCATCATTGTTTTCCCTCGCATAGTGCAGTGCCTGGAGCATACCAGGTGTTCAAATGCTTGAAAGATCTGCTACACTGTTAGGCTTAAGGATTATATTTAAGAGGCAGGAATAATGAAACAAGCATACAATATAAAAATGTCTTGAAATAGTTACTAGGTATATGTCTTAGTCTTCTCAGGCTGATATAACAAAATACCATGGACTGAATGGCCTGAACATCAGAAATGTATACCTCGTAGTTCTCCAGGCTGGGAAGTCCAGGATCAAGGTACAGGCCAGTGCAGTATCTGGTGAGGGCCTCTTCCTGGGTGGCAGATGCCACCCTCCCACTGTCTCCTCACATGGCAAAAAGAAGTGAGTGAGCTCTCTGGTGTCTCTTCTTTTTTTTTTTTTTTTTGATGGTTCCGGGGATTGAACCCAGGGGCATTCTACCTCTGGACTACACCCCCAGTCCTATTTTTTTGTTCTGTATTTTGAAACAGGGTCTCACTAAGTTGCGGAGGGCTCACTAAGGAGCTGAGGTGGGCCGCAAACCCGGATCCTCTGGTCTCAGCCTCAAGTACTGGGATTACAAGCGTGCACCACCACACCCGGCTTCTGGTGTCTCTTCTTATAAGAATACAAATCTGGTCAGTTCTGGGACCCATTCTAATAACCTAATGTAGCCTTAATTAACTCCTTATAAACCCTGTCTCCCAATGTAGTCACAGTGTGGGTTCAGGCTTTAATATATGAATTTGGAGGGGGGCATAGTTCAATCCATAGCAGGTGGCTACCTTCAGAGGACATAGTTCTAGCTACCTTCGGGGACTTCTCTAGTGCTTACCTGCTTAGTTTTCTGCAGACACCAGTGGACAATATCCCCGAAGGCTCTGAGTATGTCTACTCACAAGAATCCTAGCACACCTGCCACAAGGCGCAGAAAGAGGAGTTTCCTCTCCTGCCTGTCTCGGGTTGTATTTCTGAGTCCTTATTATTATTATTATTATTTTTAATCTGAGGCTCTATATTATCCAAAGATTATAAATATCTACTCCACTTAGGGAAATCTTATCCTCAATCCATAGCTCCTTTCTAAAACAAAAGGACAAAAAATTTCTCTAAAGACCACTTAAGCTCAATCCAAAATGGAAATATTTGCCAAACAGAATTCTTATATTTTTAATTTGAAACATTTGCATTTAGGTTATTCCACATTTTTCTCCAAGAGAAATTGGCAGATGTAACCAAAAGTCCATTTTTTTCCTTTTTTTCTTTTGATGGTACTGGGGATTGAACCCAGGGGCGTTCTACCTCCAAGCTATACCCCCAGTCCTATTTTATTTTTTATTTTGAAACAGGCTCTCACTAAATTGCTGATAGCCTCGCTAAATTGCTGAGGCTGGCCACAAACTTGTGATCCTCCTGTCAGCCTCCCAAGTACTGGGATTACAGGTTTGTGCCACCAAACCCAGCTTTGTTTTTTTGTTTTCTTTCTTTCCAAAACAAAGCCTCCATTCATCCCAAAGAGAATTCAAGTCCCTGTGTCTGAAAGGAGATCATTGCTTCCATTGCTTAAATGGTAGTCCCTTGTCCATCATTCCTCCCCTCAGATTTTATCCATTAGGTATTAGACAATCTTGGGAGTGACCAAAACTCACATTATGCCTTGTATTGCCTGGGATGGGTACTGAACCACATAGAACGGTATTTTAGCCTCTGAAGCTGGACCTCTGTCTCTCTGAACCACTTATGGCTGGAATGAAGGGAAAAATCCCTATCCCAAAGCTGCCCAGAAATGTTTTCTGTGTATATAATAGGTGGGAGCAGGAATAATATTTGGAACATAGTTGTTTCTTTGGTTTGAAAGCCCTTTAGGTCATACAACTGTAATTACAGAATTTATACCTTGTTTCTTGGAATAGCCTTTGATATGGGTAAAGTTATTCAAATATAAATACTTCAGGCTGTGTGGTTAAGTGTTCTCTTTAGTAATGGAAAATAATGTCTCTTAAAGGGAAAGGCACATTTTTTAAAAAGTGGGGGTTTTTCCCCCTTGATTGATTGATTGATCGGTCTATAATTTCTGTGGAGAATATTTAACATGACTGATAAATACTCCAAAGTCCAATGGAAAAACCACCTAGACCACTAACAGCTCAAAAACAAGAGTAAAATATGATTTCCAAATGGTTGAGTCTGGATCTTACCTTTCTGGTAATAGTAGTAAAATAGCAGTGAATGCTTATAGAGTGCTTTAGAGTTTATGGGATGTTTGGTGGCTTGTTACTAGGCCCATTGAAAGGGAAGAGTACTTTGTTTCTGCCCTAATTGGTAAGTAACTCCAAACCTTACCATTAACATAATCCGTGGGTGTTTATGATGGGGTCGAGGCTTGGTTTTGCCCCTTCTCACTCCCAGAGTTGCCTCAGCTTCCGCCAAGTACTCCGTTCTCTGTCCTGACACTACCTGTCCCTGGGAGCAAAAAGAAATGAGGAGGTCTTTGCCGCCAATGAAGAAGAAGCTGCCTGTGAGTTAGCCATGTCACAAACTGTTACCCCGGTTCTCCGTACTTCATCCTAGCTCCGTCTTCATCCTAGCTCACGATCAGCTGGGTGATGGATATTTGCCAGGACACACACATTTGATATCACCAGATTTTGTATTTTCCCATTACTCAGCTGAGGGCCACTGTTGGCAACTACTGAACTTGGCAAGATTAGGGAATCTAGAATCAGGAAATCCACTCAAGGGAAGATGTAAGACTTGTGAGCCCTAATCGACCTTGGGGACGTGATGATGAGATGGAATGGATAGATTTTGCTCTGTGGGCTTTTTCTTCCAGCACTGCTACCAGGATCACTGCTCATGGGTGTCCACGGCAGAGCAGGAGAAAACTTATCTGTTGCTCAGAGCTCAACCAGCTCAAAACTGTCCCCCTTCATGGGGTTCAGCCAAATGGAACCTTCTTTGTGACCTCTGGTTTTCTACTGCTGAGGTAAGAGGAAGAGTACTGAATTATGGAGAGCTCATCAGGCATGTACAGAAAACAGGGCTTCTGACTCGCTTGTTTTCAAAGGACAGATTATTGTCCCTCAGCCTCACATTAATAAAAATACCATCTAGTAGTAGTAAGTGAGAGTCTTCCTGATATATTCTAATTCTTTGCATTATTCCGTTAGGATGTTTATTTTATAGTATGTTGTCATTTTGATGTGCTGTTTCATTGACTGTACTGAGTCTTGTATCTATGTATTTGGATGAGTGTACTAGTGTCTTTCTTCATACATCTGTTAACCAGAAACTTTGTTTTCCCCTTTGGAATTGTCCATTTTGGAAGAATGTTTCTTTATATATGGTTCCTGGTCAAGCTTTGACCTCATTTGGCTTTTCGTAACTTTTTTCTTTTAAAACATATACTCATGTATATATTATTGGATAAATGTTCTACCCAATTTAACCCAAGGGATGCCATGCATGAAAAAGGAGTGCAAAAAAGAGAGCTCGTATGCTTTTGGTTACTTTTTCGAACAATGATTAAAATGTTCTCCACAGGAGGAAAACTTTACTTTTGAGCAAGGATGGAGGAATCCACCAGTGCTTTAAGTTTATTTTCTTAGCTGAACTCTGGTCACTCTCATCTTCTCTATCATTTTCCTTAAGGCACCCAGGATCAGTTTGGGACTGTCTCTCAGCTGGTGATTTGGGTCTTCTCTTTTCCTGACACCTAAAAAGTGACTTTGAACCTAGAAGAGGTTCTCTTACGATTTGTGGGTTTCGAGAGTCAGAGAAGTAAAGACCTGACCTAATCTTTTCTATTGAAGTAGCAAAATGACATAGAAGCAGACAGTTTTCTGTTTTGTAACTGTAGCTTAGGCATTCATTTTGTAACTGTACATGTGTCAGTATGCTCTACTTCCTGAATCTTCCCAAGGGTCAGCCATTTTAGATGACATAACCTTTAGTTGACCAGAATCTTCCAGAATCTTAAATTTTTTTCAAAACTCCTTCCTGTCCTAGAAATAAGCCAAATCACTGCTGAGTTGTACTTTAAACTTTGTTTCTTTGCTAAAGTTTATTTCTGTCTTAGAAAATAGCCAGCTGGGCAGAGTTGTGAACCCAACACCTACCAATCAGGGCAAGGGGCAGGATCACATTAGGGATAAAACCCCAAGCGCCTGCCTGCTCTGTGTACTTGCTTACCAGACTTTTTGTCTGTTGCATACCCTTCTGCAGAAGTAAATTGCCTTGCCAAGTTACTTTTGATTTCATGAGTTTTTATTTGCAGCTTCCCTAGAATTGTTTTTAACAGTTGGGTGCAGTGGTGTACACCTGTAATCCCAGTACTTTGGAGGCTGAGACAGGAGGATTGAAGGTTTGAGGAACAACCTCAGCAACTTAGTAAGACCCTCAGTAACTTAGCAAGACCCTGTTTCAAAAGAAAAAGAAAATAAAAAAGGGCCGGGGGTGTAATGCGGAGGTAGAATTTCCTGGGGTTCGAGGAGGAGGAGGAGGAGGAGGAAGAAGAAAAGGAGGAGGAGGAGGAGGAGGAGGAGAACAACGATGACGATGACAGTGAGGGGTAGGAGGAGGAAAGAAGAAAGAAAGAGAAAGAAAGAAAGAAGGAAGGAAGGAAGGAAGGAAGGAAGGAAGGAAGGAAGGAAGGAAGGAAGGAAGAAAGGAAGAAAGGAAGAAGAAAAAGAATCTGATCTAGGTTGAAATTTGAGATCACACGTGCCCAGGATTCTTTTCTTTTCAAGTATTGAGTGAATCACCACTCTGTTTAGAATTCTACCAGCTTCTTTCATGAACATCTTCTACATTTAATAGTGACTTAGAGATGCTGTGTCTGATACCACTGAGGACAACTGACTGGACTAGTGTGGAGAAACCTGTATTTATAACATCTAATTAGCATTTGAGCTTCCTCTACCTGCAGGGTTTGCTTGATTTCTTATTGATCCAATGTGTATAGATTAATGCCTGTTTGCATGTGAGGCTTTTCTTGGTGTGGGGATAGATAATCCATAGTTTAGGAAGGAACAGACTGTGATAGCATTGCAACAGTTGCTACTGTAATTATTGCTGCCCTACTGCTATTGCCACTGCTGTTATTGTTGCTGCTAACTGCTGCTCTAACAACAATTACTGCTAATGCAGCTGCAGCTGATTCTGATGTAGATGTAGCTAATATTGCTACTAGTCACCAATCACAATTTCAATTCTATGCTAGATGCTGTAGGGATTAAAAAAATTAGTTGTCCAAACCTTCAAGATGTTTATAGTCTACATAAGACGAACCTGAGAAATGGCCAGTAAGCAAGCACAATAATTATCATTTATACAGCACTGCTGTGTGCTAGATGCTTAATATAATTAATTCATTTAGTTATTGTGACAATCCTAAGAGACAATTATTACTATCCCTTTTCAATAGAAGAGGAAGCTAGATCCAGAGAGGGCAAGTAACTGGCCCATGATTGTACAGCTAGTGAACGGAAGAGCTGGGACTTAAACCTACCTCTGTCAGGCTCTAAAACCTATGCCATGTTCACTAGATGGGCCTGTCGTCTTTAAATTAGAAAATTACATTCCCCTTTGTTATCTCAGGGTATTTACCAATAGTCCCCAGAAATGGCAGGGCATGTATCATGAAAAACACTGAAGCACAAAAAGAGAATATGAATGACCCTCAGAGCTAGTTACCGGGCTCCCAGTCCCCAGCCTGCACTCCGTTTCTCCTGTGGAGCAACAGTTGTTTTACAGACTCTGCCTTTGTACACTAGCTGGGCAAATTAGCACCGGCCCATAGCCTGAAAACGATACCAGGTAACAAGAGTCCTCGCAATTATCAAGACTGTACTTCTTGTCTACTTACCGTGCTGCATCCTTTGTGTCAGCATGCTCATGTTGATTAGCAGCTGCATCTTCACAGCATCTCTGCCTCTTGAGCAGCACCGGTGTTACAGCGTGGAAATCAGTGCCCAGTGGTGATTGGCCTGGTGGCTGAATATTTCGGAGTTCTGCCCATCACTTTGATCAAGAATTGAAAACAGTATGTCCGCCAGTGTTAAATTTGTACCAACAAAGTTTTCTTAGGCAAGATTTTCCCCATGTGGTGGCCTCTAAAATGTGAGTGTTCACTGGAAGCTCTTTAAGGCAGTCTCCTCCCCATGATCTGTCCATGGCTAACATATTATGGACCATCAGAGTGAGCTCTGCCTCTTTTATTGCTGGCTGAATTCTGGGCTACTGCTTGGAAACAGAGGCCATGAGGGAAAGAGGCCTGGACAGGTGTAGTAATAAGAGAGGGCTTGTGTTCTAGAGCTAAAAACAGCATTTTGGGGATTATACATTGTGTCTTGGAGGTTAAGAGCATAGGCTCTATAGTCAGCATGGCTGGGTTCAAATCCTGATTCTGCCACTTAAAGTAGCAAGAGCTTGGCAACTCCAGAAGCCTCTGCTCCTTATCTGCAAAATGAGACTCCCTAGTTCCCTTCCAGGCTGGGCACGGTGGCACACAGGTGATCCCAGTGACTTGGGAGACAGAGGCAAGTTCAAGGCCAGCCTGGCAATGTAGCAAGACCCTGACTCAAAATAAGAAATAAAAAAGTCTGGGGATGTGGCTTAGTGATAGTGCCCTGAGTTCAGTCCTTAGTATTGGGGGAAAAAAAGAAAGAAATCTCTCCCAGGATTATTTAAGGATTAAACAAACGAATACATACCCAAATAGTGCTTGTGACATAGTTAGCTATTATAATTAGAATTTATTCTTCCTTAATTTATCAAAAGGTAACTCACATTTGATTAAAATGTTAGAATGTCTTGTTCTATTGCTTCTCTATATATGCTTTCTTAGTAATTTAAGCTGAGAGTGTATATTTAAGACAGCTTTTAGATAAAGTAAAGATGAGGGAAATATACCGATTAAGAGATTAATAAAAGAGCCCATTTCTGGGAAACCTAGATGAGAAGGAAATATTTTGAAACCCCATTAGAAGAACAGCATTCAGATTGTGCTTTTCCCTAAGTTTAATTTAGGAAACTTAAATTTAATGCCGTGCAGCTCCCCTCAGACTAATTCCTGTGTGAGGGGCATTTGAGATCCATCTTTTTCCTCCCTGTCAGGCCTCCTCTTTCATACCCTTCTTCAGCTTCTGTAAATCTTGTAACAAGGAAAGTGTGGATCACTACAAATATGCCACCCTTAGTAAGAAATTTTAAAACTTCCCATTTTAGCCACAGGAAGTTTATAATGATTCATGTGCATTAATTACATACTTTTACTTCACATAGTGTAGCAAAAGTGATTCAAACTTGAACTATTTATTTCAAGCATGACTGATCATTAGAATACTCTGAGGGGCTTGGAACATACACTTAACAGCTCAGCTATTATAGTTTATTCATCTTCATTTAACTGTCCAGAGCGGTGTTTCTGGTTGTGGAGAAGTTTTCTTCATGCATGACAGAACTGTCCCTCCTGAGGGCACACGGGCTTGCTTTAGCCTCTTTTCTTAGTAGCCTCTGGTTTGCCAGATCTTTCTTCCCTTCCTCATCAAAGTGTACCTCTTCTCAGTCTCATTTCTCCAAAGGAATGGAATCTTCCCAATCTGATTAATTTGGGCCAATAATATTTTATACTTTATAATGCTTTATAGTTTATTAGATTCAATGAAAATATTAATATCTATTACATGTGTGGTATTTGTCAGACACCATGCTTGATATTTAAATTCATGCTGGAATGTGAGCTCCTCAAGGACACTGATGTCTCCTAAGTACCTGAAACAGTACCTGGCACATAGTAGATGCTCAGTAAATATGTTTTGAATGGATGAATGAATATTAATCTTTATAATAACCTTGCAAGGCCAGTATTATCTCCATCTAGGGGAAACATATGAATCTCAGATAAATGTTTTGTCCAAAGGCATACATTAGGTGGGAGCAAAGCCAAAATAAGAATTCAGGTTCTAAAGCCTACATTCTTTTTTGTTACCTTTCCTTTTTGCCCCTTTCCCTTCTTCCCTTTTGCTTTTCTCCTTCCACATTCTCTCATTTCCCTCTCTTTTCCCCTTTTTATCCTGCCCTTTTCTTTTTTTTTTTTTTTTGCGGTACCGGGGATTGAACCCAGGGGCGTTCTACCTCCGTGCTACGCCCCCGGCCCTATTTTGTTTATACTTT
>PVJS01018062.1:0-35373 GCA_004027185.1 Glis glis | reverse complement strand
AAAAAATAGGGCTGGGGGTATAGCTCGGAGGTAGAATGCCCCTGGGTTCCATCCCCAGTACCGCAAAAAAAAAAAAAAAAAAAAAAAGGAAGCTGAAGCCAGGTGAGTTGGAACACTCCTGTAATCCCAGTACTTGGGAGGCTGAGACAGGAGGATCACAGGTTCAAGACCAGCTTCAGCCACTTAGTGAGGCCCTCAGCAACTTAGAGAAACCCTATTTCAAAATTAAAAAATAAAATAAAATAGGGCTGTGGGTGTAGCTCGGAGGTAGAATGACCTGGGTTCAATCTTCAGTACCAAAAAAAAAAAAAAAAAAAGGGAATTGAAAATGGGGAGAAAGAAATGGGGGAACCAAAGGGCTCCATCTGGGATGAGGCGTGTCACCCTTGTGTATAGTCAGGGGTTCAGTCTGGTCTGGTGAGCAAAGGCGCAGAGGGGTGCATGATCTTGGCCACTGTCCATCTCTCTGCCTCCGTAAGCTCTCCCTCTCTCTTCCTATCTATATTGCACCTATTAAAATTCTGGAGCTGTTAAGAAAATCCCCAAAACATTTCTAAAAACTCGGGTAGTAAAAATAAATATAACACATTCCTCCTCTCTCCACATTCCCATATCCCCTTCCCCCATTTTTTAAAAAAGAACCGATCTGCTCCTCCCTCCTTGTAGAGCCAGATAAACTATGAGCTGGGCTTCTACTGCAGAGGACCACGCGGAAGTGAGTCGCAATGCACTGTCCCCTGATTCCTGAGGGGTGGGCTTGGGAGGGGGCCGTGGACCCATGGACAGGTTCGTGATGCACAAGGAATGAAGTCAGGAGGGCAGGAGGAAGGCTAGGATGTGGTGGGGTGGCACAGGCAGCAAGAGGACATGTGCTGGGTTGGCTGGCTGTGGCACCTGAGCGTGGGTTCTGAGGAGCCATTTCGAAGGCCACAGTCTTCAGGTTCACCACAGGTACCAGTTCTTCCCAGAAGTGACGCCCTCAGGAAAGGACAGTTTGGTGTGAGCCACAGCTTTGCAGGTTCAGAAGAACCCGGGGCCTCCGGTCCTGACCAGGATGTGGGAGACAGAGAGGCCTGCAGAAGCTCAGGCCTGGGTGGGGTATAGGACCCCTTTTTTTTTTCAGAACTGGGGATTGAACCCAGGGGCATTCTACCTCCGAGCTACACCCCCAGCCCTATTTTTTATTCTTTATTTTGAAACAAGTTCTCACTAAGTTGTGGAGGGCCTCACTAAGTAGCTGAGTCTGGCCGCGAACCTGTGATCCTCCTGTCTTAGCCTCCCAAGTACTGGGATGACAAGCGTGTACTACCACGCCCGGCATGTAGGACATTTATTTATTTATTTATTTATTTATTTATTTATTTATTTATTTATTTTTTGCAGTACTGGGGATTGGATCCAGGGGCATTCTACCTCCGAGCTACACCCCCAGCCCTATTTTTTATCCTTTATTTTGAAACAGGGTCTCACTAAGTTGTGGAGGGCCTCACTAAGTAGCTGAGGCTGGCTGTGAACCTGTGATCCTCCAGTCTCAGCCTCCCAAGTACTGGGATGACAAGTGTGCGCCACCACCCCTAGCGGGTAGGACCTTTAGAAGGAGGTCGTGGCCAGTTGATTCTTGGGCCTCGTCTGGGAGAGAGGCAGCAGCTGGCATCTGGGAAGTAGAATCTCACACAAAGCCGGGCGTGGTAGCCCCTGCCTGGAATCCCGGTCCAGGGGAGGCCGAGACAGTAGGATCGCAGGTTTGAGGACAGCGTTAGCAATGTAGCGAGACTCTCAGCAGCTCAGCGAGACCCTGTTTCAAAACAAAACAAAAAAAAATTAGGAGGTTGAAATAAAAAAGGGGGCTGGGGATGTACCTCAGAGGTACAATGCCCCTGGGTTCAATCCTTAGTACAAAAGAAAAAAAACAGAAGAATAATAAAAGAAAGAAAGAAAAGAAGAAGAAAAAGAAATCCCACATAAGGATGATGGGCAGGACATTTGACCCTCCTCACACGACCACATGCACATGCAGCTTGGCTTTATTCTGGGGACACTTGGGTTCTGCTTTTATAAGCCCAAGTGGTAAAAAATCCAACAAATTTCTGTTGGAAAAGATTTTTCAATCATAAACTATGTTTAGCTTATTAGATTCCTGGATTGCTTTTCTATTCAATGCAGTGAAACCGTTTTGAAAAATGGTTATTTATTTATTTTGGTGGCACTGGGGATTGAACCCAGGGGCATTCTGCCTCTGAGCTACACCCCCAGCCCTATTTTGTTTTTATTTTGAAACAGGGTCTCACTAGGTTGATGAGAGTCTCACTACTTGCTGAGGCTGTCCTCCAATCTGCTACCCTCCTGTCTCCGCCTCCCAAATACTAGGATTACAAGCTTGTACCACCACGCCTGGTTGAAAAATGTCATTTTTAGTTGATAGAAGTCATTCTGGGGCTGGGTGTGGTGGCACATACCTGTAATCCCAGTACTTGGGAGGCTGAAACAGGAGGATCACAGGTTTGAAGCTAGCCTCAGCAACTTAGTGAGATTCTCAGCAACCTAGTGAGACCCCTGTTTCTTTTTTTCTTTTTTTTTTTTTTTTGAGGTACCGGGGATTGAACCCAGGGGCGTTCTACCTCCGCACTACACCCCCGGCCCTATTTTTTTATACTTTATTTTTGAAACCGGGTCTCACGAAGTTGCGGAGGGCCTCACTAGGTAGAGAGAGAGAGAGAGAGCTGAGGCTGGCCGCGAACCTGGATCCTCCGGTCTCCGCCTCCCAAAGTACTGGGATTACAAGTGTGCGCCAACACGCCTGGCTTTGAGACCCCTGTTTCAAAACAAAAATACAAAAAGGGCAGGGGATGTAGCTTGGAGGTAGAATGCCCCTGGGTTCAATTCCCAGGAGAAAACACACACACACACACACACACACACACACACACACACACACATTTTGGGGACACTGGGATGTAGCTTAGTGGTAGAGTGTATGCCAAGCAAGTGTGTGTGTGTGTGTGTGTGTGTGTGTGTGTGTGTGTGCTACTGGGGATTGAACCCGGGGCATTCTACCTCTGAGATACACACCCAGCCCTATTTTGAAGCAGGGTCTCCCTACGTTGCTGAGAGTCTCACTACTTGCTGAGGCTGTCCTTGAACCTGCGATCCTCTTGTCTCCGTCTCTCAAGTCCTGGTATGACAGGTGTGCGCCACCATGCCCAGCAAGTGTGCCGCTTTTGAGACGGAGGTCTCTCTCTCTGTGTTGTTCAGGCTGGCCTGAAACTCCTGGGCTCAAGTGATTCTCCTGCCTCAGCCTACCAAATAGCTGGGACTATAGGTAGGTGCCCCCCAGCCCAACTTATCTATAAAAGTCATCTTTATCAGGAGCATTTCTCCCCATGAAATGCTCAGTAAACATTTGATGCATTAATTGAGCCTTTAAAAATTTATTTATTTATTTATTTATTTATTGCGGTACCAGGGATCGAACCCAGGGGCATTCTACCTCCGAGCTACACCCCCAGCCCTATTTTTTATTCTTTATTTGGAAACAGGGTCTCACTAAGTTATGGAGGCCTCACTAAGTAGCTGAGGCTGGCCGCGAACCCGGATCCTCTGGTCTCAGCCTCCCAAGTACTGGGATTACAAGCGTGTGCCACCACGCCCGGCTTATTTATTTATTTATATATTTATTTATTTTTGTGGTACTGGGGATTGACCTCAGGGACATTCTGCCTCTGAGCCACACCCCCAGCCCTTTTACTTTTTTTTAATTTTGCAATAGGGTCTTGCTAAGTTGCTGAGGGTCTCAAGTTGCTGAAGCTGGCCTTGAACCTGTGATCCTCCTGTGTCAGCCTCCCAGGTACTGAGATTACAGGCGTGCGCCACCATGCCTAGTTTGGTAATCCTATGTCTGGCGGCTCCTCACCAGGCACTGAATCTGCCAGCCCCTTGATCTTCAACTTCCCAACCCAAAGAACTCTAATTTTTTTCTTTATTTTATTTCAAGACAGCGTCTCACTAAGTTGCCCAGGGTGGCCTCGAACTTTCTATCCTCCTTCCTCAGTCACTCTGGGATGTCCCTGGGATGACAGGCATGCTTCAGCTCTGGGGAAACTCTAACCCATCAAATCCTGCCTGCCCTCCCTCTGCACCCTCCCAGCAGCAGAGGAGACCTAGACAGCCAATACTAAGGAATGACAGTGCATTTTAGGGTCAGGCAGAGGAAGAGGAGCCCATGGAGGAGCTGGAGGAGGCAGGGGAGGCGGGAGGAGGAGCTGGTGGCCCACCATCAGGGAAGTCCTGGAAGACAGGTGTTTCCAGCAGAAGGAGGCAGTGGCCACCCTGATCGCAGGTGAAACAGGACAGAATCAGGGTGTGCTGGTATTTGTCAGGGGACAGTGGACACTCTTGTCATTTCAAGGGAGTGGCGGCGGGAGACCGGGAAGCCAGAAGGAGGTCTGAAGGGCAGGTTGGAGGCCCAA
This sequence comes from Glis glis, assembly GCA_004027185.1. Taxonomy (NCBI): domain Eukaryota; kingdom Metazoa; phylum Chordata; class Mammalia; order Rodentia; family Gliridae; genus Glis; species Glis glis. The sequence continues at coordinate 30,907 of PVJS01018062.1, read as the reverse complement.
TCCTGCTCACCCTTTGCAGGATGTTTGGCGACACCTAGAGGAACATTTAGGGCATAGCGACAGCTGCCTGTGGCGCCCACCGTCCTGTGGGGCCCAGTGCCAGGAGGGGCTGAGGCTCCACAGGAGGGAATCGTAGAGCCTGCAGACCGCGACTTGCCAGCAGGAGCCTGGAGCACGTGGGGACCCAGGCAGGGCGGGTGGCAATGGCAGGGGTGGCCTCCATTCTGACCTCCCGTGTCTGAAGCCATCATTCAGCCTGGAGAGAACCCAGGGGCTGCGCATTCCCTGTCTTCTGCCCACAGCTCCGTGGTGGTCCCTTTTAGAGAGGCGGTGAAAGGGTACAGGAAGCCCCAGGCTCCAGAACTGCACGCTGAGTTTTGCAGTTTTAACCGCCAAGTGAGTGCAATTTGTTATTCTGGCTATAAACACTCATAGGAATAGCTAGAAATAACCAGGCGTGGTGGCGCACACCTGTTATCCCAGCACTTGGGAGGCTGAGACTGGAGGATTGCAGGTTCGAGGACAGCCTCAGCAATTTAGTGAGGCTCTCAGCAATCTAGTGACACCCTGTTTCCAAATAAGAAATAAAATCAGTCTAGGGATGCAGCTTGGAGGTAGAATAGCCCTGGGTTCAATCCCCAGTACCCCAAATAAATAAATAAATGAAAAGAAAAAGAAAATCATATCTGGGAAATAGAAGCAAAATATATTGAAAGAGGACAGTATCCTAGTTAATATGAAACAGATTTCTTTCTTCCTTTCCTTTTTTTTTTTCTTGGTACTGCGGATTGAACCCAGAGGCATTCTACCTCCGAGCTACACCCCCAGCCCTATTTTAAAAAAATTTTTTACTTTGAAATAGGTCTCACTCGGTTGATGAGAGTCTCACTACTTGCTGAGGCTGTCCTTGAACCTGCGATCCTCCTGTCTCAGCCTCCCAAGTACTAGGATTATAGGCGTGCGCCACCACACCTGGCTATGAAACAGATTTCAAGCTATAGTCACTGAAACTGTGGCAAGGGAATAGATACCAATGGATGGAGCACATCACGGTGTGTGTGGACTTATTTTATTTTATTTGTGCAGAGGTGGGGATGGAACCCAGGCTTCACACGGGCTAGGTGAACGCTCTGCCATTGAGCCATACCAGCTCCGTGTGTAGCTTCATTCAAGGGCTGTCCCGGGCTGTGCAGAGGGGCTGAGACCACCCCTAGAAGAAGAGGGGTGAGCTGTCCCCCGGGCCGGGGACAGCTAGAGACAGGGGAGGGGGTCTCAGGGTCTCTAAGGATGGTGTAGGGCCCACGGAGCTCAGAGGGGGTTGGGGCTGGAGAACAGCAAGCAGAGCGCGCCCCAGTCCTCCGATCTCTGGCCAGGGAGCAGAGGCCCTCAGAGGCCAGGGCAGGGGGCCGCGGGCTGCTCACAGATCCAGAAGTTCCGTGCCTTACACTTGTTGTCATTCCAGCCATCGGTGGCCAGCTCCGCACAGTCCTCGTCTCCAGCGTTGTTGGGCTCCCCCTCTTTCCAGAAGCTGTGAGCACCAGCAGAGAGAGCCCTGAGCCCCCCATCCCAGCCGGCGTCCACCCTAGCGCGCCCTGGAGGGGCTGGTCCGCGGCTGCGCCACGGCCGAGGTCCGAGCACCTGCAGACATGGCAGGAAAGCCAGGGCCGCCCTCTCCAGAGGGGGAGAATTGCCCCAGCAAAGGAAGCAGCAGGTTGGGGGGCCCGGGCCTAGGCTCACAGGTCAGCAGCGCCCTGAGGGCGCAGGCAGGGCTCCACTTTACCCAAGTTCCCTGGTTGCTTTCCAACACCCGAGTCAGAGTTTGGGGTGTGGACTTCCCGGCCCTTGCCCTTCTGGGCCACGGTCTCTGGGGAGGGTCACCTGAGCTGGAGGGAGCTGCCGTCCACCCAGTGCCAGGACCCCTCATTGCGGTGGTCGCTAAGGCCGATCCAGGTGAGCTGGCTCTTCCTAACATCCCAGTAATTCAGGAATCTCTGGAGGAGGGGGCATGGGAGGAAGACGGCTGAGTGTCACCCCTCCAAGTCTGCCCACATTCCCCTTGCGCCCGCGTGGACAGGTGTGAGCTCGCCCGTCAGCACCTAGACGTGTCCAGGAGGGGTTGTGCCGGGGTCAGAGGTGCACAGCCTTGTGTCCACACTCATCGCTCCTGCCCATTGCCATTCCTCCTCCAGGAAGCTGTCCCTGACTGCATCTCCCCCGAGCCCACACCGCGGTGAGGCCGCCCAGGCAGGAAGCCGCCCACTCACCTGCTCCGCAGCGTTGTTGATGACCACCAGCTGGGCGCCCAGGGCCTGGCAGGAGGAGACGGAGGCCTCCCAGCTGTCCATGGCCCAGGAGAAGAGGTAGCAGCTTTCCTGGAAGAGCTCCCAGGCCCAGGGGCAGGGGTGGCACAGGGCTGCTGGGGAGGAGGATGGCGTCCCAGTGTCCAGCCATCAGCTCAGCTTCCAGGACACCGGAGAGAAAGACCCCAGCTGCGCCCTGTCCTCCCCTGTCACAGCCGTAGGGGTTGTCCCTCTCCTGTCACCCTTACCACCCTCCTGACTGCAGGCGACCTTACCACTCAGGGAGGCGTTGATCCAGGCCAGCTGCTCACGGATCAGCTCCAGGTCCAGGCATGACTTTTCCTGCGGAATGGCCGCTGGAAGGGGAGGACTCGGTTACTGAGCACTGACCTGTGCTCGGTGCAGAGAGAGGCCCGGGGACCACAATGGCGCAGGAGCCCAGCAGACAGACCAGAGCGCTGAGCTCCACAGAGGCTGGTCAGCATGGCCAGTCCCCGGAGTCCACGCCCGGCCCAGAGCCTTCCTCCCACCCCACACCCGTCGCCCATGCAGTGCTTGCTGTGCTCAGAGCTTCTGAGCCCTTCACGGCGGCCCGCGCTCACCCAGGCTGGGGTCGCCCTGCTGGTCCTGGACCTCTGCCTGCGGGGACAGCGGGATCCTGGAAACTGCAGGAGGGAACAGCACACCCCTCTTTATGAGCACCGACCCCGTGCCTGACCCCAGGCCCAGGCCAGCGCCAAGCCGCCAACGTCCAAGCCCCACCAGGGAGGCTGAGCTCCATTCCACAGACAAAGAAACAGGATCAGAGAGGGACAGGGAGCAGCCCACGGCCACACAGGATGGGATGTGCAGCTCCGATGTCCCAGCCCTGGCGGTGTGGGGACAGAGCAGATTTCATCCCAGAGAGAAACCCTGGTGGCCGGGTGGAGCTCAGGGACTGTTTGCCCCCCACATGGCTCTGATTCCCAGCACCCCGACAGAAGAAACAGAAGGAACACTCAAAGGACCCAGCACGCCGAGCCCCCAGCCCCGCTGACCACCCCTTCTCTGACTCACCGTGAACCAGCGTGGCCACCAAGAGCAGGAAGCAGAGGCCCAGAGACACGAGGAGCAGCAGCAGGAGCCAGGGGGCCCGGGTCAGACAGCCTGCAGGACCGGCAGAGGGCAGAGACGGCATCAGGGCAGCTCTCTGCTGGAGGGACCCCAGCCCTGGAGCAGCACCCCGTACCTGGCCAGCTCCTGGAACTCCAAGTGGGCCCCTCGGGGTCTTTCTCAGCGTCGAGTGTCACCTTCTCCTCTGCACAGGGCGCGACACAGCCAGCTGAGCCCGGAGGCCCAGAACGGGGCCCAGCCACCTCCCCAGCCCCAGGATGGAGGCCTGACACGACTCCCCAGGGCCCGGGGTCCATCCCGCCCTCCCGGGCTGGCCTCACCCGGGATGCCTGGCTGCCCCGGCTCCCGCTGTGACGCCATCTCCACCTCTGCTCCCCGCTCTCTGCCGCCTGAGTTCTGTGCTTTTATGACCCCTCTGCGCCCACACCCCAGGGCCGTCCCTCCCGACTCAGGAAGAAGAACAGGGAACAGGGTAGGGACATCTGCTCCCCCCGGAAAAGTGGGGGGAGAGATGATCCAGCTAGAAGAGGGTGCTTGCTCGGGCAGGGGCCAGAGGCCACCTGCGGACTCTGGTGCCCAAGCGCCGTGCCAGCCACACCCAGTGCCACACTTGGTCCTCACCTCAAGGAGCCTTGGCCGTGACCTGGGGCGAGTACCACCTCACACTATCGCCTAGAGGGTGCACTGGTAATGAGTTAGCTGTCCGTCCCCATGCTACACCCTCTAGCCCTATTTTATTTTTTATTTTTTATTTTTTATTTTTATTTATTTATTTTTTTTTGCGGTACCAGGGATTGAACCCAGAGGCATTCTACCTCCGCACTACACCCCCGGCCCTATTTTTTATACTTTATTTTGAAACCGGGTCTCACGAAGTTGCGGAGGGCCTCACTAAGTAGAGAGAAAGAGAGAGAGAGACGGAGAGAGAGAGACGGAGAGAGAGAGCTGAGGCTGGCTGCGAACCCGGATCCTCTGGTTTCCACCTCCCAAAGTACTGGGATTACAAGCGTGCGCCACCACGCCCGGCTTTTATTTTTTATTTTGAAACATGGTCTCACTAGTGGCTGAGGGTCTCACTAGATTATAGAGGCTGGCCTCAAACTTTTGATCCTCCTGCTTCAGCCTCCCAAGTACTAGGATTACAGGCATGCACCACTGCACCTGGCTTGGCTGCGCTATTTGTGTGTGTGTGTGTGTGTGTGTGTGTATGTGTGTGTGTGTGTGTGTATGTGGTACTGGGGATTGAACCCAGAGGCATTCTACCCCCAAGCGACACCCCCAGCCTGATTTTATTTCTTATTTGGAAACAGGGTCTCGCTAGGTTGATGAGAGTCTCACTACTTGCTGAGGCTGTCGTTAAACCTGCGATCCTCCTGTCTCAGCCTCCCAAGTAAAGGGATGACAGGCGTGCACCACTATGCCCAGCTGGCTGTGCTATTTTTGTTTTGTTTTGTTTTGTTTTGGCGGTATTGGGGACTGAACCCAGGGGCATTCTACCTCCGAGCTATACCTCCAGCCTTATTTTTTATTCTTTATTTTGAAACAGGGTCTCACGAAGTTGTGGAGGGCCTCACTAAGTAGCTGAGGCTGGCTGCGAACCCGGATCCTCCAGTCTCAGCCTCCCAAGTACTGGGATGACAAGCGTGCGCCACCACGCCCGGCTTGGCTGTGCTATTTTTATATTTATTTATTTATTTATTTATTTATTTATTTATTTATTTAGTGGTACTGGGGATTGAACCCAGGGGCACTCTACCTCCGAGCTATACCCCCAGCCCTATTTTTTATTCTTTATTTGCAAACAGGGTCTCACTAAGTTATGGAGGCCTCACTAAGTAGCTGAGGCTGGCCGCGAACCCGGATCCTCCAGTCTCAGCCTCCCAAGTGCTGAGATGACAAGCGTGTGCCACCACGCCCGGCTTGGCTGCGCTAATTTTAAAGGCTACTTCTCAGCTGGAGAACAGAGAGTAGGACTAGGGTAAGTTAAAATTCTGTAGAGCTTGCTGTTTTGCGTGTGTGTTTCACTAAACACTCCCCAAATTACTGTAAGCTTTTGGTTAATTTCCAAAGTTCTGAAAAATGTTGATTCTGTCAAAACTTGCCATTTTTTTCATTGCTCTTGTAGAAAGGCAAATTTCACTTTGTCATTTGGCTGACATTTTTTTTTGTGTGTGTGTGTGGTACTTGGGATGGAACCCAGGGGCCTTCTAACTCTGGGCTACAGCCAGACCTATTTTATTTTTTATTTGGAAACAGGGTCTCACTAAGTTGCTGAGGCTGGCTTCGAACCTCCGATCCTCCTGAATCAGCCTCCCATGTATTGGGATTCCAGGCGTGCGCCACTACGCCTGGCTGACATTTCTTTTTTGTTTTTTTTTTTCTCTCTTTTTATTCTTTTCTCTTTTTTTTTCCTTTTTTTGCAGCACTGGGGATTGAACCCAGGGGAATTCTACCTCCGAGCTACACCCCCAGCCCATTTTTCTATTCTTTATTTTGAAACAGGGTTTCACTAAGTAGCTGAGGCTGGCCGCAAACCTGCGATCCTCCTGTCTCAGCCTCCCAAGTCCTGGGATGACAAGTGTGCACCACCACGCCCGACTGGAACAGTTTAATTTGATACACATATACAATGTATGATAGTCAAATCAGGGTAATTAGCTGTTCCATCTCCTCAGATATTTATCATTTTTTTATGTTGGGAACTTTTCAGATTCTTCTTGCTATTTTGAGGCGTATAAATTGTAGCATAGTATGATTACCCTACTTTGTTATATAGAACACCAGAATTCTTCCTATCCAACTGCATTTTTAGTTTTTTCGTGGTACTGGAGATTGAACCCAGGGGCATTCTACCTCTGCCCAGCCCTATTTTATTTTTATTTTGAAACAGGGTCTCACTAGGTTGATGAGAATCTCACTATGTTGATGAGAATCTCACTACATTGCTGAGGCTGTCCTCCAACCTGCAATCCTCCTGTCTCAGCCTCCCAGGTACTGGGACAACAAGCGTGCACCACCATGTCCAGCTCGACTCCACATCTTTTTTTTTTTTTTTTGGTGGTACTGGGGATTGAACCTAGGGGCATTCTACCTCCAAGCTACACCCCCAGCCCTATTTTTTATTCTTTATTTTGAAACAGGGTCTCACTAAGTTGTGGAGGGCCTCGCTAGCTGAGGCTGACTGCGTACCCGGATCCTCCGGTCTCAGCCTCCCAAATATTGATTCCACATCTTAACTAGTGTGCCTGTCAGCATTCTCCACAGCTATAGTCTAAAAGATTGAACATGTAACTTAGAGGAAAAAAGATTTATTCTCTTACGGTTTCAGTTCGGTCCATGTGAGGCTGGGGACCGCGGATCTCAGGTCATGGTGGCAGGAGGAGGAGAGAGGGAGAGCGCATGGGCTGTGTTCCTCACATCATGGAGGCTGGAAGCAAGAGAGAGAGCAGGGGGAGGAGGAACCATATATAATCCCCAAGGCTGCACCCCCCAGGGACTCATCCACCTTCTCCCACCGCACCCTTCTGGCCTGGGTCACCACCCAGATAAATCCATTACAATGGATTTATCCACTGTTAAGATTACAACCCTCATGACTCTACTATATCAACCCTGAATATTAATAAATGAGCTCTTGATTTGCCAAAAACAAAAAGCGCGGGGACGCCCTGTTATTTTAGTTACCACCACGGAAGGGAGGGCTTGGCTCCTTCTGCACTCTTTTTTTGTTTTTTTTTTTGCTGTACTGGGGATTGAACCCAGGGGCATTCTACCTCCGAGCTACACCACCAGCCCAATTTTTTATTCTTTATTTTGAAACAGGGTCTCACTAAGTTGTGGAGGGCCTCACTAAGGAGCTGAGACTGGCCGTGAACCTGGATCCTCCGGTCTCAGCTTCCCAAGTACTGGGATTACAAGCGTGCGCTGCCACGCCTGGCTTCCTTCTGCATTCTAACCAGAAACAGGAGTGTGGCCGGCTTCTCTTGAGTACTTATTTTGTGCTAAGTACTTTGTAGACATGATCTCAGAGAGTCCCCATGCTGCTGCTACCGCCGTTCCATTTTACCTGTGAGTGACCAGTGGTTCAGAGACCATATCCCCTGTCCACGGCCCGTCCGCTGAAACCTGAAGCTGGGTTTCAGATCGTGAAAGGCAGGGGGACCACATCATTTTCAGACCCATCCATGTTCTCAGCTCAAGAAAGGGGGGGCTTAGCCGGGCGTGGTGGCACACACCTGTAATCCTAGTACTTGGGAGGCTGAGGCAGGAGGATCGCAGGTTCACGGCCACCCTCAGCAACTTAGTGACACCCTGTTTCAAAACAAAAAAGTAAAACAGGGCTGGGGGTATAGCTCTGAGGTAGCACACCCCTGGGTTCAACTCCCAGTACCACAAAGAAAGGGGGTGGGCTTGCTTCTTTCTCCTCAATGAGAAGGGGCAGTGAGGGGAGGGGCTGGATTCGGGCTCAGTGTTCATCTGTCTGTCGGTCTCACCTAGAATGTAGCCTTCCAGACCAAGGGCGAGCAAACGTTTTCTTTTCTTTTTGTGGTACTGGGGATTGAACTCAGGGGCATTCTACCTCCGAGGTACACTCCCAGCCCTATTTTTTATTCTTTAATTTGAAATAGGGTCTCACTAAGTTGCAGAGGGCCTCACAAGTAGCTGAGGCTGGCCGTGCTGTGAACCTGCGATCCTCCTGTCTCAGCCTCCCAAGTCCTGGGATCACAAGCATGCGTCACCATGCCTGGCTCTACAAAGGTTTTCTGATAAGGGTTAAATGATATATGCATTTTGGGTCCCACAGAGCGTATGGTCTTTGCCACAGCTCTGCTATTGGATCAGTACAGCACCAGAAACAGTCTATAAATGCAAGGACCTAAGACTTTTCTTAAATAAACTATTATTTGTAAATACCGTCACAAGCCATATAATAATGTTTTGGTCAATGATGGGTCACATAAATGATGGTGGGTCCCATAAAATTACTGCACCTGAGCCAGGCGTGGTGGCACATGCCTGTAATCCCAGTACTTGGGAGGTTGAGACAGAAGGATCGCAGGTTCGAGGCCAGCCTTGGCAACTTAGCAAGGCTCTCAGCAACCGAGTGAGACCCCGTTCCCAAATAAGAACTAAAGTTGGGAGTGGTGGCGCACGCTTGTAATCCCAGTACTTGGGAGGCTGAGACAGAAGGGTCTCAGAGGCTGAGACAGCAGGTTCATGGCCAGCCTCAGTTGCTTAGTGAGGCCCTCTGCAACTTAGTGAGACCCTATTTCAAAATAAAAAATAAAAAATAGGGCTGGGGGTGTAGCTCGGAGGCAGAATGCCCCTGGGTTCAATCCCTAGTACCAAAAAAAGATTAAAAAAACAAAAAACAAACAATCAAACAAAAAACAAGAACTAAAATCAGGCTGTGGGTGTAGCTTAGAGGTAGAATGCCCCTGAGTTCAATCCTCAGTACCAAAATAAATAAAATTAAAAAATAAAAAGTGTGGGGGTGTGGCTTAGAGGTATAATGCCCCTGGGTTTAATCCCCAGTACCAAAAAACCAAAAACAAACAAACAACAACAACAAAAAACAAAACAAAACAAAAACCCACCAAGGGCAGAGCGGCGGTCATGCCCACGCCCGCCAGGCTTGCCCTGCTCTTGGCTCAGCTGGCCGCTGGAGGAGATGGGACTTTCCTGTCTCTACAGCCACATCAGCAGAGTTGGACTGTCACCCTCCCAGGGCATCCCAACAGGGCGCTTTCTCTTGGCTGGAGCGCTGCCCCATGTTCGTTATTACCCTTTCCGCCCATGCCCAGCGTCTTGTGATCAGATTCGGGATTACCCCTTCTGGGCTCCCCGGTCTCCGTGAGCGATTTTCGGTTCCCCCAGGGCACCACGTTCCTCCTCACTTCCTGATCTCTGAGCGCCCATCCCTGCAGCTGGAACACTTTCTTCCGCCGCCCCCTTCCATCTTCTGGCGGGGTGCCTACAGTGCGCCCTTCAAAACGCTACGTCCAGCTGGGTGCGGTGGCACCTGCAATCCCAGCTGCTCGGGAGGCTGGGTCAGGAGGATCACTAGAGCCCAGGAGGTTGAGGCCAGCCTGGGCCACATAGTGAGACCCTGTCTCAAACACAAAAAGAAAAAGCCAGGCATGGTGGCACACGCCTGTCGTCCCAGGACTTGGAAGGCTGGGACAGGAGAATTGCGGGTTTGAGGCCAGCATGTGGTTAACTTAGTGAGACCCTATTTCAAAATAAATAAAACTTAGCCAGACCTTGTTTCGAAATTTAAAAAAATTTAAAAGGGCTGGGGGATGGAACACAGTGGTAGTGCGCCCCGGGTTCAGTCTCCAGTTCCAAAAACAAAACAAAAACACAGCAGCAACAACAACAAAAAAAGCAAAAAACAACCTCCTAAAAAACCTCCATAGAGCCGGGCATGGTGGCGCACGCTTGTAATCCCAGTACTTGGGAGGATGAGATGGGAGGATCGCAGGTTCACAGCCAGCCTCAGCTACTTAATGAGGTCCTCCGCAACTTAGTGAGACCCTGTTTCAAAATAAAGAATAAAAACTAGGGCTGGGGGTGTAGCTCAGAGGTAGAATGCCCCTGGGTTCAATCCCCAGTACCAAAAAAAAAAAAAAAGAAACCTCCATAGGAAGCAGAAGGTGACCTCCTTCAGGAAGTCACCGGGGTCCCCTCCTCCCACGTGTCCCCCTGTGGCCCCTCATTCATGCATGGGCAGGACTTTGCTCTGTCTGAGGGGTGGTGCTGACGTGATTCCTGCTGCACCCTCGATATCCAGCACAGCTCTTGGTACACAGTAGGCGCTCAACAAATGTCTAGTGAGCAAATAAAGCCGGTGAGCAAACTGTGTGGCTCACCCACTGCCCACTCCAACAGCTGCGCCAACATGCCCGTCTACCTGATCCTGCGCTCCTGCCCTAACCTCGCCTCTGTCTGCCATTGACAAATGTCAGCACCTTGGACACCTCCTTCAGGAAGTCCTCCTCCCCTTCCCAGTGTCTTGGGCTGCAGAGACTTGGCCATGCTCTGGGATTGGATCTCAGAGCACGTTTTTTCCCTCAAAGACTCACCTCTCTGTGGCTCCTGGAGGTCATCTCTCCATGGCGCAGACAGTCACTGCCTGCCGCTTTTGAGGCCTCAGCCTCTCCTGTGACATGCGGGCCTGGAACTTGCCCAGGACAGATTTCCCAAAGCTCAGCTCATGTCCCCACACCAGGTACCGGGCAGCCTGCCGGGGCCAGGGTGGAAAAGGAGGCCTGGGCTTTCTTCTATTTTTTTTTTTTTTTTTTTGCGGTACCGGGGATTGAACCCAAGGGCGTTTTACCTCCGAGCTACATCCCCAGCCCTATTTTTTATCCTTTATTTTGAAACCGGGTTTCACGAAGTTGCAAAGGACCTCACTAAGTTGCTGAGGCTGGCCGCAAACCTGGATCCTCTGGTCTCAGCCTCCCAAGTACTGGGATTACAAGCGTGCACCACCACGCCCGGCCCCGGGCTTTCTTCTATTGCGCCGCACACTCCTGTTCTCAGTTCCTGTCCCCTGGAATGAGGCTCTGGTGTTTTTCTTAGCTTGCACCAGAGAGATCTCTGTGTCCCACTGTCACCAGACGGTGTCCAAAGAGGTCCTAAGAGAAGGGGACTGCAACTTGGAACCAGGTTCCTAACATTGGTTGCAGGAAGAATTGCAGGATGCAGCAGGAAGCAAGGCACAGGAGAGGGTTTTCTTAATGACAGCAAAGGGACTCACGCTCAGAGGGAAGGTGGCGCCCTGGCCTCTTAGCCAGAAAAGGAGCGACGTTCCAGGTCTGAGACAGCTGATATGTGTACGTACACACGTATGAATGTATGCATGCACATATGTGTGCATGCATGTATGTGTGCACATATGTATCACGGATGCATGCAAACGTGTATGTGTGTATGTGTGCATGTATGCATGAATGTATGTGAATATATGCATATGTGTATGTATGTATGTACATGTGTATGTATGTACATATGTGTATGCATGCATGCATGCACACGTGTGCATGTATGCATGTGTGCATGCATACACACGCACATGCATGTATACACACATATGCACGCACATATGTATGTATGCACACATGCACAGGTGTGCACACATGTATGTATGCACAGATGTATGTACATGCATACATGTATGCATGTATTGATGTGCATGTATGCATGCACACGAGTATGAATGTGCACATGCATATGTATGTGTGAACGTGTGTATGTATTACACATGTATGTATGCACACATATGTATGTATGTGTGTACATGTGCATCTATACACACATGCACATGAATGTCTGCACACATGTATGTATGCATGTACACATACATGCATACACATGCATGCACATCATGCACATGTGTGCACGTGTATGTGTGTATGTGTGTACACCTGTATGTATGCACACATATGCATGTGTGCATGAATGCATGCACACTTGTATGTATGCACATATGTGTGTATGCACACATGTATGTGTGCATGCATGTGCACACATGTATGTATGCATGAACGTGTGTGTGCATGTATGTGTGTATATGCACTTATGGGACAAAGCAGGTGAGCCGTTGTTAGGTTTTGCTGCTTCGGAAAATGTTTACAAAGTTTCTTGGACATTAAGTCTATGGCCACCAAGTGCCATGGCGACTACCCTATACTTGGAGGTCAGAAAGTTCTTCTTTGAGCTGGGCCTGGTGGCAAACATCTGTCCTTGGGAGGCTGAGACAGAAAGATCGCAGGTTCAAGGCCAGTCTCAGCAACTTAGTGAGGCCCCGTTTCAGAAGTAAAAATAAAAAGGGCTGGGGGTGTAGCTCAGAGGTAGAATGCAACTCTGTTCATCCCCAGCGTGCGCACACGCACACACACACACACACACACACACACACACACACGGGGGGGGGGAGAATTCCTTTTTTGGTCAAATAGTCTAGCCCTTAATCACCTGTGGGTGCATTGTGTAAACTCCTCAGGTGGGTGAGATTCTAATTAATAATATTTCTAATTTCCTATAAGCATTCATTAAATGTTCCATATTTATTTATTTGTGGTACTGGGGGTTGAACCCAGGGGCACCCTGCCTCTGAGCCACACTTCCAGCATTTTTCATTTTTGGTTTGGAAACAGGGTCTTGCTAGGTTGCTGAGAGTCTTGATACGTTGCTGAGGCTGGCCTCGAACAGAGGCGTGGGGAACACTGTCCCTCTCTTTTCTTTTTTACTCTGGGGATTGAACCCATGGGTATTCTACCTCCTAGCTACACCTCCAGCCCTATTTTATTTCTTATTTTGAAACAGGGTCTTGCTAAGTTGCTGAGGCTGGCCTCAAATCTGGCCTCAAACCCGGGATCCTCCTGTCTCAGCCTCCCAAATACCAGGATGACAGGTGTGAGCCACTGCACCCAACTAATTTTTTAAAATATCTTTCCTGGTGCGTTGTATTTATATATCACAGTGAGATTAAAAGTGATGCATCCGTACCGCACACAGCACTCGATGTGTTTCTCTCCGTACCCACCCCGCTCCCGCTTCCCGGCCCCTCCATGCTAGTGAGATTGGTAGCGATACCTTGGTGTATGGACATAGCCGTATTTGAATCTCACCTTCATTTGTCAAAGGCGAGGGTGTTATGCAAGAGACCTGCTTTAGTGGCGCCCCCTTCTGTGCAGATGGGACAGTGACTTTTTTCCATGGATTCTATGGTTAGTTTTCTGGAGGCAGGATGGTTTTTTCTGTCTGAAAAGAACCCTGTTTGCTTTAACCTCTCCCAGGAGCCATGCGTTATAAAGACAGTCCCTGTAATTCATGAACTGCCGCCGTTCATTTTCTGTGGTTGTCATAGAATATCAAAGACATGGTTCTTGTGTGTGTGTGTGTGTGTGTGTGTGTGGTACCAGGGATTGAACCCAGGGTCATTCTACCTCTGAGCTGCACCCCAGCCCTATTTTTTATTCTTTATTTTGAAACAGGGTCTCACGAAGTTGCGGAGGCCTCACTAAGTAGCTGAGGCTGGCCGCGAACCCAGATCCTCCAGTCTCAGCCTCCCAAGTACTGGGATTACAAGCGTGCGCCACCACGCCTGGCAGACATGGTTCTTTTTTTGGCGGCGGGATTGAACCCGGGGCATTCTACCTCTGTGGGCCAGCAACCTCGCCTGGCTGTGCTTGGGTTTCTCGCAGCTGTAAAATGGCTTGGAGGCAATCTACCATAGCGCAGGGGAGAGTGAACGGACGGGTATACAAAGCTCTTAGAGAAGAGCCAGGTTATAGGCAGCATTAAATAAATATTAGCAATGATAATTCAGCCCCAACTGCAGAAAGTGCTGTGAGGACAAGAGCCAGCCAAAAAAGCAACCCCTGGGGTCAGAAAGGACGTTGTGTCAGGCGTGGTGGTGCACGCCTGTAATCCCAGTACTTGGGAGACTGAGACAGGAGGATCACAGGTTGGAGGCCAGCCTCAGCAAGTAGTGAGGCTCTCATCAGCCTAGGGAGACCCTATTTCCAAATAAAAATAAAATAGGGCTGGGGGTGTAGCTCAGAGGTAGAATGCCCCTGGGTTAAATCCCTAGCACCACACACAAAAAAAAAAAAAAGAAAGAAAGAAAGAAAGAGAGAGGGATGGTGTTCCCCACGCCCCTGCAGGTGGAGGAGCTATAACAAAGGGGCTTCACTTTACAAGGTATTGGCTCTGTTAGCAGTATTTCACAGCCTGGCCATACCAGGAATGGACCGGTTTTTTGGGGAGCCATCTTAGCCCACTCATTGAGGTCACCATTTCGGACTGGCTTAACCATGTACATAGTTCATGCTAAGTAGAAATTGTCCACATGCAGACAAGCTTCCTTGGACCAGATGGGACCGAAAGCTGGACATTGATGACCTCCTACTCTCCCTGAAACGTTCGCCTTGCCACTCCCTGGTCTTAACTTGTGGTCTTCTTCCCATTTGCTTTGTTTGAACCTCTATATAAGAAAGGCCTTGACTACATAAGGCAGGAGAATTCGTCATCTTGGATCTCCTCCCTGACCCCCCCCCAATTATTAAATTCTCTCCAATTTACTATATCAGACTTTGTGTCGGTATCGTGCAAGAAGACTATTGATCAGGAAGCTGCCTGGTGCAGCGACCTTCCGTGGCCAGAACCACAGAACAATCTTCAGGAAGCTGTCTGCTGTATTAGGGAGCTGCTTAAAGCAGCAACCATCTGTGGTGGGACTACAGAGCAAGCAAGCAGCTGCCAAAGCACCCCAATATCTGTTTTTTCTGTTCCAAGCCCCAGGGCCTCCCACCCCTCCCTGAAATCCCTCGAATGTCGCAGTGGCACGTGTACTGTGCTCCCTCTGCTAGCTCTTTCTGGTGCTGATGGCCACCTCCCTGCTGCTCTTCCTGACTTGGAATAGACCCAGAGGGCAAGCCACACGGCTGCAGGGCGGGCAGTAAACACTGGGGACCCAGCAGTCCTGAGCACTAGGGGACAGTGATGAACACAGGGACTCCCGGCACACCACCGGGGCGCAGCAGCTGGACCCCTGGGTGAGGTTGGGCTGAGACCCTGGGACCCTGGGAGCCCAGGGAGGGGATCCATGGGGACAGCTCGGGTCTCAACCCTCGCAGGCTCTGACAGACACTCCACCCATTCAGATGAGGAGCTGATGACCAGATATTCAGTTGAAGGCTTTGGATTCGGACTGACTTATGGATCAATAGCTCCATGGGTAGATTAGGGACAGACACAGAGGAGGAATGGGCAGCTCCCCTCTGGTGAGTGGATCCTGCCCAGGTGGAGGCTGGGACCCTGGATACTGGGTTCTGGGAGATGAAGGCCAGACCTGGAGGCTGGGACCCTGGATACCTGGGTTCTGGGAGATGAAGGTTCAAACCTGGAGACTGGGACCCTGGATATCTGGGTTCTGGGAGATGAAGGCCAGACCTGGAGGCTGGGACCCTGGACACCTGGGTTCCAGGAGATGAAGGGTCCAGCTGGACACACGCTCAAACATCATCATGTTGCGGTGTCTGCCCAGACTCAAGCCCCTGCACCTGGCAGCCGTCCCCTCCCCCTCCTACTGTGTGCAGTGACCCCTGTGGACACCAAGTGCCTCCGTCTCTGTCACCCTGAGCTTCTGTTTCACAGAGGCGGAAGCTCTAGCCGGGTGTCACCCCGCAGATGTCCCTCCCTCGGGGCTGAGTGTGCTGAGGCCAGGGTGGCATTGCATGTGCAGCTGCCGCCACGTCCCTGGGGCTTCACCCCATCTCTGCACTCCCTCCTTCTGCCCCTCGGCTTCCACCCACCTCCCGCAACTTTCGTACCCTCCCTCGTTTTCTGCATCTCTTCCATCTGCCCATGTTGGAGCATCCTTTACAACAGACCAGTAAAGCTAAGCAAATGTTTTTCGGAGGTTCTGTGAGCCACCTGGTAAGTTGCCATGCCTGAGAGGGGGCTCTGGGAACCCCTCATTCATGCTGGCCTGGCTGAAGCGTGATTAGCCTACGCGCCCCCATTGCAGCCAACGTCCAAGACTGGGTCAGTCTTGTGGGTCAGCTTGTGTAATCTAACTTCAGGCACCTTTTGTCAGAACTAGAAACACTTCATGTAAAAATAATTCCACAGCAAGCCACGGTGGTGCACACCTGAAATCTCACTACTTGGGAGGCTGAGACAGGAGGATCACAGGTTGGAGGCCAGCCTCAGCAACTTTAGTGAGACCCTGTTTCAAAATAAGAAATATAGTTGAGCGTGGTGGTGCATGCTTGTCATCCCAGTACTTGGGAGGCTGAGACAGGAGGATCGCAGGTTCGCAGCCAGCCTCAGCAACTTAGTGAGGCCCTCCGCAACTTAGTGAGACCTTGTTTCAAAATAAAAAAATAAAATAGGGCTGGGGATGTAGCTCGGAGGTAGAATGCCCCGGGTTCCATCCCCAGTACCACACACACAAAAAAAGAAGTGAACTGTGGTCTTAGGGTGAGAACAACAATGACGTTCCATGTGGCTCTATCAATTGTGACGAATCTACCTCTCCCTGGGGGATGGGGATGGGGGGGAGGCTGTGCATTTATGGGGACAGGGAGCATATGGGAATTCTCTGTACCCTCCTCTTAATTTTACCTAAAATGTTGCTATGAATCTAAAACACCGTAGTCCATTTTTTCTTTCTCAGGAATGATTCAAATAATAAATGGAGAAAAAATAAAGGAAATAGGAAATTGCTATTGGAATGCCCTGTCACTGGGCGTGGTGGCGCACACCCATCATCCCAGTACTTGGGAGGCTGAGACTGGAGGATCACAGGTTCGAGGCCAGCCTCAGCAACTTAGCGAGACCTGTTTCCAAAAAAAAAAAAAAAAAGAGCTGGGTGTGTGGCTCGAAGGTAGAACGTCCCTGGGTTCAACCCCCAGTACCAAAAGAAAGAAAGAGAACTTTTTCCTATATAGTGTGGGGGTTTTGTTTTGTGTTACATTTGCAAATGCTCACTTCTGTAACATGAGATAGGTCTCCTTTATTTTTTATTTTTGAGGTACTGGGGATTAAACCCAGGGGCATTCTACCTCTGAGCTACACCCCAGCCCTATTTTTTATTCTTTATTTTGAAACAGGGTCTCACTTAGTGGCAGAGGGCCTTACTAAGTAGCTGAGGCCGGCCGCGAACCCGGATCCTCCAGTCTCAGCCTCCCAAGTACTGGGATTACAAGCGTGCACCACCACGCCCGGCTGCATTTTAATTTTTCTGTGGTACTGGGGATTGAACCCAGTAGCATCCTACCTCCAAGCTACACCCCAGTCCCTCCCTTTTCATTTTTTTTTTTGTGTGTGGTACTGGGGATTGAACCCAGGGGCATTCTACCTCTGAGCTTCACCCCAGCCCTATTTTTCATTCTTTATTTTGAAACAGGGTCTCACGAAGTAGCTGAGGCTGGCCACGAACCTGCATTCCTCCTGTCTCCACCTCCCAAGTACTGGGATTACAAGCACCACCACGCCCGGCTCCCTTTTTCTTTCTTTTTTTTTTTTTTTTGTGGTACGGGGGATTGAACCCAGGGGCATTCTACCTCCGAGCTACACCCCCAGCCCTATTTTTTATTTTTATTTTGAAACAGGGTCTCACTAAGTTGCGGAGGGCCTCACTAAGTAGCTGAGGCTGGCCACGAACCTGCGATCCTCCTGTCTCAGCCTCCCAAGTCCTGGGATTACAAGCGCCACCACGCCCGGCTCCCTTTTTCATTTTGAAATAGGGTATCACTAGGTTGCTGAAGGTCTTGCTAAGTTGCTGAGGCTGGCCTCGAACCTGCAATCCTCCTGTCTCAGCCTCCCAAGGACTGGGGCGACAGGAGAGTCCTTTCTTACCTCTTCCTAGCTCCTGGTGGTGAGTGGCGACTCTTGCTGTCCCTGGGTTGTAGACGCCCCTCCGGCCTCTGCCTCTTCTTGTCACATGGCCTCCTCTGCTCCATCTAATTTCTGTATCTTTCTCCTCTTCTCTAGGACGCAGGCGCACTGGATTACGGCCCGCCCTGGTGACCTCACCATAGCATGGTCACATCTAAAGACCCTATTTCCAAATAAGGTCCATTCACAGGTACCCCACGCTAGGGCTTCAACATATCTTTGTGTGGGGAGGGGCACAAACCCACCCCTTACACAGTGGGTATCCTTATTTTGTTCTTGATTTTACCAAAATAAATTCTCATCTTTAATTATCTAGAAAACATTTCTGTAAGCCAGGCATGGTGACACACATGTGTAATTCCAGACCTTGGGAGGCTGAGACCGGAGGATCGCAGGTTCGCGGCCAGCCTCAGCAACTTAGTGAGACCCTCAGCAACCTAGCGAGACCCTGTTTCAAAACAAAAAATAAAAAGGGCTGAGGGTGTAGCTCGGAGGTAGAATGCTTCTGGGTTCAATTCCCAGTACCACAAAAAGCAAAACTAAACCAAAATTTTTGTAGATTCCTGGAAGTTGCCCCTTATCAAACTAAGGAAACTTTCTCCCATTTTTTGTTTGCGAAGCATTCATCTTCTTGTGTTTATCTCCTGTTTGATAAAAAATGGGTGTTGAATATATATATATATATATCATCACTGTGATGTGGAGGAGAAAAAAACAAGATCCGGAAGGATCTAGATCACGTGGTAACATGTTTATCAAGCTGCCAAATGTGCAGAGTAATCCAATCTACCGTCTATGGGTAGATGCACAATTAAAGTGTGTGTGTACTGGGCGCAGTGGCGCATGCCTGTCATCCCAGTACCTGGGAGGCTGAGACAGGAGGATCGCAGGTTCCAGACCAGCCTCAGCAACTTAGTGAGACCCTCATCAACCTAGTGAGACCCTATTTCCAAATAAAAATAAAATAGGGTTAGGGGTGTAGCTCTGAGGTAGAATGCCCCTGGGTTCAATCCCTAGTACCACAACAAACAAACAAATGAACAAATAAATAAGTAAATAAATTGTGGGGGGGGGTCCTGGGGATTGAACCCCAGGGCATTCTACCTTCGAGCTATACCCCTAGCCCTTTTTATTATTTTTTTTTATTTTGAAACAGGGTCTCACCAAGTTGCTGAGGCTGGCCATAAACCTGCGATCCTCCTGTCTCAGCCTCCCAAGTACTGGGATTACAAGTGTCTGCCACTTCACCCAGCTCCTCACGTGTCTTAAAATTCCCTGGTCACAGGCTTTCTGCCCACCGGGTGCCCCAGAAATGAGTTTCCCTTCCCTATCTGGGGGGAGGGCTAGTGGTTAGTGGTTTGTGGGCAGCCTCGTGTCCGGGCCTCCCTTCCTCTTCCCTCCCTCTACAGCAAGTCCCGGGCACAGGCCCCGGGGACCGGCAGCCTCTGGCCTCCTCACTAAGCTGGACAGCTCCAGCCTGGCTCCTCCACGCAGCCTCAGCTCTGGGTTTCAGTGGCAGAGACCCATTTCCCTGGCCCTCTTCCTCCTGCTGCCGATGTGCGTCTGTCCCTGTCAGAAGACCTTCTCGGATCCCCCAAATGCATAAATCCGTTCTCCTCCATAATGGCCCACGAAACCATCCCAACGACATCCATTGAGGAAACACATTCTTGGTTTTTTTTTTGTGTGTGTGGTACTGAGGAGTTATAAAATGGAGGCAGAAGCCAAGTGTGGTGGCGCACACCTGTCATCCCAGTACTTGGGAGGCTGAGACAGGAGGATCGCAGGTTCACGGCCAGCCTCAGCTACTTAGTGAGGCCCTCTGCAACTTAGTAAGATGCTATTTCAAAATAAAGAATAAGAAATAGGAGCCAGGTGTGGTGGCGCACGCTTGTAATCCCAGTACTTAGGAGGCTGAGACCGGAGGATCCGGGTTCATGGCCAGCCTCAGCTACTTAGTGAGGCCCTCCGCAACTTAGTGAGACCCTGTTTCAAAATAAAGAATAAAAAATAGGGCGGGGGTGTAGCTCAGAGGTAGAATGCCCCTGGGTTCAATCCCCAGTACCGCAAAAAAAAAAAAATTCACGTCCATTATGCTTGGTATGGGTGCTATCTCCCCTGACCACCCTGACTAGAATATTAGCACCAAGGAAGGAAGATGTTTGATATTTGTTGAAAGAATGCATAAACATTTAGGTGTTTGTTTGTTGTATGGGGATCGAACCCTGGGCATTCTAACCCTAGCTATACCCCCAGCCCTTTTGATTTTTAAATTTTGAAACAGGGTCTTGTTAAGTTGCTGGGTGGGGGAGCTCACTAAGTTGCTAAGGCTGGCCTCAAAACTGTGATCCTGTTTCAAAATAAAGAATAAAAAAAAATAGGGCTGGGGGTATAGCTCAGAGGTAGAATGCCCCTGGGTTCAATCCCCAATACCGAAAAAACAAAAAAAAAAACAAAAAACTGATCCTTCTGTCTCAGCCTCCCAAGTACTGGGATGACAGGAGTTTGCCACCACACCTGGCTTTTCCCCCCTTCCGTTGTTTTGTTTTTGTGTGTGTGTGTGTGTTACTGGGGATTGAACCCAGAGGCATTCTACCTCTGAGCTACACCCCCAGCCCTATTATTTTATTCTTTATTTTGAAACAGGGTTTCACTAAGTTGCAGAGGGCCTCACAAGTTGCTGAGGCTGGCCACGAACCTGTGACCCTCCTGTCTCAGCCTCCCAAGTACCGGGATGACAAGCATGAGCCACCACCCCTGGCAGCCCCTTTCTGTTTTTGAGACAGGGTCTCACGATGTTACTGAGGCTGGCCCTGGACTCTTTTATTTTATTTTATATTTTTGGTGCTGGAGATGGAAACCAGGGGCATTCTACCTCTGAGCTACACCCCTAGCCCTATTTTATTCTTTATTTGGAAACAGGGTCTCACTAAATTGCAGAGGGCTTCACCAAGTTGCTGAGGCTAGCCACGAACCTGTGATCCTCCTGTCTCAGCCTCTCAACTACTGGGATTATAAGTGTGCGTGCCACCATGCCCGGCTGGCCCCAACTCTTGAGCTCCAGGGATCCTCCTGCCTCGGCCTTCCTTCCCAGCAGCTGGGATTTCAGGTGTGCAGCTCATTCAGTGGCTCATTTAGTGTTTTTGTTTGTGGTTTGTACTGGTGATCAAACCCAGGAGTGTTCTGCCTCTGACCTAAACTCTCAGCCCTATTTTATTTTATTCATTTATTTTTTTTTTATTTTGAAACAGGGTCTCACTAAGTTGCTAAGGGTCTCGCTGAATTGCCAAGACTAGCCTCGAATCTGTGATCCTCCTGTCTCAGCCTCCCAAGTACTGGGACTACAGATGCACAGCACCACACCTGGCTCATTTAGCATTTTTATGCGCCTGAGATGGGGCTGGGCTCGACATGCAAAACCTCATTTCTTTTTTACGGTGTCCTTTTGAGGGACACCCCGTCATTATCACCCCCTTTTCACAGAGGGGAAACTGAGGCTTCTAGAAGCTACATACTACATACCACTCACCCAGTAGTAGAATCCTTAGTTGGCCACCCCCAAAATGTTCTGTTTGTTCCCTTCTGGCCAAGAGGCAGTGAACGCAGGCCAGAGCCAAGCGGTGTGGCGGGGACGGCTGAGCTGGCGTGGGTTGGGGGTCACGCCTGAGGGGACTTCTCTTGGCTGCATGCACCGAGTCCCTCTCTGGAGGAAGCCTGGCTCCAGGCCTCAAAGAGAAGGGACGAAACTCGGCAGAGAAGCAGCAGCCTGTGGGTATCGCTGGAGGGGCCAGGCCAAGGAGGCTGGGGCTGCCTCCACCTCCAGTCCAACCCAGCGAGGGCCCCTGCACTGAACTGGTCGATGGACGGTTCCTGTCCCCCGAAATCAAGGTCAAGGAAATGTGAAGGAGGGGAGGGAAGGAAGGAAGGAGGGTGGGTGGGCCGGGTGGGGCTGGGCGGGGGCTACATTTATATCTCTGCCCAGGGCTCGGTGCCCAAGCCACCATGGACACTGCCGGGTACAGCAAGTGGGACAGCGGGTCCGAGGATTTCCCCAGAGGTAGGAGCAGCATGGCCTCTGGCCCCTTGGGTCTCTGAACTAGCGTTTGGGGTTTGATAGGGAGGACAAGAGAAGAAAGAGGCAAGACGACTTGGGTCACGGGTGCAGGAGACACGCCACAGCCAGAGACCCAGCTAGACCTGGATTCAAACCCTAGCTCTGCTGCTTGAAGGCTGTGCGGTGGTAGGCAAGTTACTCAACCTCTCTGAGCCTCAGTGCAGGACTCAGGAGCCCATCTATGTTCCCCTAGGGCACTGGGGGCATTGGGCTCCCGGCAAGCAGAGACTCGGCTTCCTGGCCCTGGCTCTCCTGGTGGCCACGGTCCTGTGGGCGCTCATTCTGAGCATCCTTTTCTCTAACGGTGAGTGACCCCTTACTGGGGAGGTCGTCTGTGTCCTGGGCCACCATGGGGCTCAGCTGGGGCCTGGCCTCTGCCTGGGTCTGAGCGTGTACATCTAGAATGCACGGGCATCTTTGGATTTCCGCGCTTGTGCACATCCTGTGTGCTGTACTTCATGGGTCCTGTGACAGGAGACCCCGGGGCGATGGGAGGGCCCTCGCCCTCGCCTCCGCCAGGCCAACAGGGGCTTCTCTCTGCAGCCTCCATGGAGCGCAGGGCGCTGCTGGGCCACCAGGAACTCCTGGCCACCAATGGTGCGTGCAGAGCAGGGCAGAGGTGCTGGGGACAGGGGAGGACCCCAAAGCCCCCAGGGCTGGTCCCAGGATGGGGAAAGCTGTCTCCTGAGTCCCCTCAGGTGGCCTGACACACACCCGTGTGGTTCCAGCCTCCAAGCAGACCGCAGCGCTGGGGGTCTTGAAGGAGGAAGTCGGAGCCTGCAGGAGCTGCTGTGAGCAGGGACCCCGCAGAGGCGGCCGGTGGGGGACCTGGGCTTGGGCAGGTGGCAAGGGGCGGCCTCAGAAGTCCTGCCCCACCCCCACCCTCCCTTCCTAGGCTCGGGGACTAAGACGCAGCTGCAGACCACAGTCGCAGAGCTGCAAGAGACGCAGGTCAAGCTACTGCAGCAGGAGAATGCCCTGAGAGAACTGGGCGAACGCGGTGAGGCGTGACCCCAACCCTCTCCTGTAACCCTAACCCCTGACCCAGATCATGCAGTTCATGCGGTCCCCATGCCTGGGGTTCAACCGAGGGGCACTCTACCTCGGAGCCACACCCCCAGCCCGTTTTATTTTAATTTTTTGGTACAGGGGATTGAACCCAAAGGCATTCTACCTCCAAGCTACACCCGCAGCCCGATTTTTTTTTTTTTTTTTGGTGGCACTGGGGATTGAACACAGGGGCATTGTACCTCCAAGCTAAACCCCCAGCCCTATTTTATTTTTATTTTGAAACAGGGTCTTGCTAGGTTAATGAGAGTCTCACTATTTGCTGAGGCTGTCCTTGAAACTGCGATCCTCCTGTCTCAGCCTCCCAAGTACTGGGATTACAAGCGTGCGCCACCACACCTGGCTCCAATTTTATTTCTTATTTGGAAACAGGGTCTCAGTAGGTTGCTGAGAGCCTTGCTAAATTGCCGAGGCTGGCTCTGACCTGCGATCCTCCTGTCTCAGCCTCCCAAGCACTGGGATTCCAGACACCTGCCACTGCAGCTGGCTCCTCCAGCCCTTTTTTATTTTCTATTTCAAAACAGGGTCTCGCTAAGTTGCTGAGGGTGTCATTCTTCACCTTGACACCCATGGTGAACTGACCTCGGGTGTAGATCTTGACCCCGGTCCTAACCCCAGCTATCAATTTAACTCCCTTGACCCTGCAGTGACCCAGGGCTTGGCCCAAGCGGGCCGGGACCGCGAGGACATCCGCAAAGAGCTCTTCCGGGCGCTGGAGTCAGCCAGGTTCCAGAACAGTGAGCAAGACTGGGGGGAAGGGAGCAAGTGGAAGGTGGGGGGGCTGCAGTTCCCTGACCCACCAGCCCCCGCCCATTCTCAGCAAGCTTCACCCCGGAACAGCTCACCTCTCTGACCATCTGACAGTCGTCACCCTGCAGGCTCCTGCGAGCAGTGTCCCACGTCGTGGCTGCCCTTCCAGGGCTCTTGTTACTATTTCTCCGAGCCATTGTCCACTTGGGAGGCGGCACAGCAGTTCTGCGCAGGCCAGGGAGCGCACCTGGTGATCGTGGGGGACCTGGACGAGCAGGTGCACACCTGGAGCACATGCGTGGGGGTTGGAGTGGGCAGGAGCAGCCGTATCTCGAGCTGCGTGGCCCAGGCCCGGTGCTGGGGTTGGTTCAAGCCTCCCCACCCTTCCAGAACTTCCTCAGTCGGAATACACGTGGCCGCGGTTATTGGCTGGGGCTGAGAGCCGTTCGCCGCCTACGCAAGATTCAGGGCTACCAGTGGGTGGATGGAGTCTCACTCAGCTTCAGGTGAGTAATGGGCTCCTGGTGACACTTGGGGAGGACGGCAAATTAGACATCTAACAAGGACTCCTTGGCTTGAGCTAGATTCTTAGGGATGGAAAGGCTGGACCTCAGGAACGGGCTGAGGGTTGGTTAAATTCTGGGCCTTAGAAAGTTACATCCACAGGTGCAAGTCAGAGACTCAGGGTGGCTAGGGTAGACCCTGGGAAGAAAGGCTGGGCCCCAGGTGCATCCTCAACCTAGACTCCCAGCGACACCCTACTCGCCCATGGCAGCTACTGGAATAAGGGGGAGCCCAATGACTCTGGAGGCCGCGAGGACTGTATCATGATGCTTCACACCGGGGTGTGGAACGACGCACCATGTAGCAGTGAGTTGGACAGCTGCATCTGCGAGAAGAGACGCCACTGCTGATCCCGCCCAGTACCCCCGGAGCCGCGCCCACTGCTGGCGATCCCACCCAGTACCTGAGCCACGCCCACTGCTGCAGACCACGCCCAGTACCCAGAGCTACACCCACTGCTGCCGACCCACCCAGTACCCCAGAGCCACGCCCACTGCTGCTGACCCCGCCCAGTACCTGAGCCACGCCCACTACTGTGGACCATGCCCAGCATCCAGAGCCACGCCCACCGCTGCCAATCCCGCCCAGTACCCTGGAGCCACGCCCACTGCTGCTGACCCCTCCCTCAGTATCCTGGAGCCACGCCCACTGCCTGGTGTTGACCCGGAGGCGCAGCTTGCACTCCTGGGACCTCTGCTATAGATTTTCTTTTTCCCATCCACCACTACTGAGAAACACCCTGTCCACTTCCTGGGCTGAGAGACTTCTACTCCAACCTCCTAACCCCCCCTCCACTCCAACCTAACTGATCCCCCACCAACTTCAAAACCCCTGCTCCTAGGCCCTGGTCATCTGACCCCACCTCTCTTCCTAGATAAAGTCAGGAAACTGAACAGTTTGGTTTTCCTGCAGTCTGCTCTCCCAGGCTGGGAGCTGTCTTCACAGCCAGAGGAAGCATTAATAAATGTTTGTGAAATGAATCTAGACTCCTGGCTCTGGTGAGCCGCTCTAAGCTTCATTCCCGAGACCCTAGTCTGCTCCCCGTGAATGACTCCTGACCTCTCTAGATGACCACATGGACCTACGATGTCCCCCAAACCCAGTAAGTAGCCTGCACCGGGACAGGAGGCCTTGGAGGCAGGAAGGGTTTCCCAGTCAGCACTAGCACCTCCCCAGCCCATGGCCAGGGTCTGGCTCCGAGGGTGCTGGAGACACAGGAGTGGGTCATACTTAGCCCCTGAGCAGCTCCCCATTCCAATATATCTGGGCACAGGAACAGTGTCATCCGTGACTTAGGGAAGGACCACACAGATGGGTGATTCTTGGAGGACTGCATGGAGCTGTGGCCCCCTGTGCGTCTGGGTGCACCCTGTGCATCTCCCCGTGCCTCTGGGGAGACTGACTCTGCTGAGATGCCCCAGCAGTAGCTTCATTCCTTGGAAAGAGTGTCATCTGTCTCCCCACTGCAGAGATTACAGATAGCCTGAGACAAGGCCCTGGGGCAGCGAGAGCAGGGGCTGCCCTGATTCAGTGAGCAGGTCCCTTCTGCCTAAGGAACCTAGTTCCTGTGACCGTTGAGTGGGGTAATCAGGAAATATATTCCAGGGAAGATGGACTTTTGAGGCACCAGCAGGTGGAACTGGAGGGGGGGTTGCAGGCAGAAGGCCAGGTGAGAACAAGGTTGTGAGCCTGGATTTGAAGGTGTGGCGCGTGGAAGTTTGGGTTGCCCAGAACCTGGCTTTAACAACGGGGACTTTTGATATGAATTCACCCTGCACTCCATCCTGGGGACTTGGGGGCTCCCTGAGAATTCCCAATGGAGACGGATTCAACTGAGGACAGTGACAGGCCAGCAGCTTTTAGTTCTCCGCAGAACCGGGAGCCCCCAGAATGCCCGGCTATGGCGGTGTGGGGCAGGGAGGAGGGAGAATACCATTGAAAATATAAAATATGTCCACCATCCCTTCAAGTCCCCCTTTGTCCCTTGCTAGGCAATCTTAGCCCCGAGCCCTGGCCCGGGCCACCCTGATCTGCTGTCTGTCACTGTCACTATGATTAGGCTTTTGTAAGATTCCGTACACACATTGAATCACAAAGAGCATAGTATTTTGTCTCTGGAAGCTTCCAGCATGCTGTTTTTGAGATTCTGTGTGAATTGACAATTTGCTCCTTTTTTTATTACTGAGTCATATTGCACTGTCTGGCTGGACCATGATTCACTTACCCATTCACCTTTTAAATGGATCTTGGGGTTAATTCCAATGTGATTTACTTTAATTCAGCTGTGGTGAATATTATCGTACAATTATTTGCCTAGTGTTGGTTTTCTGTTGCTACAACCAAACACCTGAGACTGGGTCGTTTATAAAGAATAGAAGATACCAGCCATGGTGGCACATGCCTATAATCCCAGCTCAGCATAAGGATTTCATAAGTCTTCACTTCTTTGGGATAGAAACCTAGGAGTGGGTCATATAGTAGATGAACATTTAGCATCATAAAAACCGCCAGTTTACTGGGCATGGTGGCACACACTTGTCATCCCAGTACTTGGAAGGCTGAGACAGGAGGATCGCAGGTTTGAGGACAGCCTCAGCAAGTAGTGAGAGTCTCATCACCCTAGTGAGACCCTGTTTCCAAATAAAAACTAAAATAAAATAGGGCTGGGGATGTAGCTTGGAGGTAGAATGCCCCTGGGTTCAATCCCCAGGACCACACACACACACACACACACACACACAAACCAAAACCCCACCAGTTTCCCAAAGTTGTACAATCACCTGCTCCCACCAGCAATGTATAAAGGTTTCAGTTGCTCAAGGAGGGTATTTTTGACCCCGGAAAGACCTCAGCAGTTCTCCAGGCCAGGGGGAGGGTTTATTTTGGAGCAGAGGAGGAGGAAGGGGAGCTGGAAGCGAGGCAGGTAATGAGGGAGACAGGAAGCAACGGTTACGTGTTCAAAGTCACGCATGTTTTCATGCGATGAGAAGAGTGGGGGTCTGGGAAGTGGGGTTCCCAAGAGTCCCTGATATTTGGAATTATAGCCCCAAGGAAGGTGGCAGGAGTCCCCAGATGGAGGTAAAGGGAAGAATGGGTAGCCACCTGGGTGCAGTGGCACCTGTCTGTCATCCCAGGAGTTAGGAGGCTGAGAAAGGAGAATCATGGGTTCAAGGACAGCATCAGCAACTTAGTGAGACCATGTTTCAAAATAAAAAAATTAAAAAGGGCTGGGGTTGAACCCAGGGGCATTCTACCTCCAAGCTACACCCCCAGCCCTATTTTATTGTTCCCACCCACAGCCCCCAGAGTGACTGCACGGCCCCCCGGGGCTAAGTCATCGAGTCAAGGAGATCGAGGAGCCCAGCCAGGCTTCCTGGTTGCACCGGCCCTACTGTCACCCTACTGCAGCGCAGCCTGAACTTTCCAGTCAGTCTCCCATCTCCCTCCTCCTGATCCCAGGAAAGCCCCTTAGCTCCCGAAGGCTTCTTCCCGGGAACCCATGAGGGTGGGGACTCTCATCTCTCCTGGGTCCCATCGCAGGATGAGATGGCTCAAAGGGATGGATTTGGCAGACGCCCAAAGAAAGCCCAGAGTTGTGCCGGGCGGGTGTGGTGGAGCACACCTGCAATCCCAGTACATGGGAGGCTGAGACATGAGGATCGCAGGTTTAAGGCCAGCCTCAGCAACTTAGCAAGACCCCATCTCAAAATTAAAAAAAAAATAAGGCTGGGGGTATGGCTTGGAAGTAGAATGCCCCTCCTGGCCTACCTACAGTATCAAAAAAAAAGAAAAGAAAAAGAAAAAGACAGAGAGAGAGAGAGAGAGAGAGAGAGAAAGAAAGAAGAAAGAAAGAAAGAAAGAAAGAAAGAAAGAAAGAAAGAAGAAAGAAAGAAAGAGGGAGAAAGAGAAAGAACACACTCCTACACCCAAGTCCCTAAAGGGCTGGACCCAGGTCTCTGAGGGTGGGGTTGGGGTCCTGGCTTCCTGAGTCCTTAGGGGACTGCAGCTGGGTCCTTGATGGTAGAGACTACAGTCCTGGATTTCTGGGTCTCTGAGGCCCAGGGCCACCACGCGATGTCCCACATTCTCAGAGAACCCCAGGAATTCTCAGAGAGAAAGCCCCGAATCCCCCAGTGCGGCCCCGGTGAATCACCACAACCCTCCTTTGGGCCCCACCCTGATTCTTCAGAATCTCCACTTCCCCATAGCGTTGGGGTCCTGGGGCTGGGTCCTCAGGGCCTGCAGGGTGGGCTGGCTCACCTGAGCATGGATGGCCCACTCCAGGGGAAACTGAGGCCTGGGGGGCACAGGGATTGCTTGAGCCACACATCCAAGATTAGAGGAGACTTCAGGGCCCTGGGCTTTTGGAGCGGGTTTCCCACCGGCATGGGAAGGCGGGGTGCCATGGAAACATGGCAGCAGCCCTGCTCACACCATCAGGTTCCAAACAGCCCCTTCACCAGGCACCCAACCCTGCCTCCCACCCCCTAAAATTGCCCCAATCATTTATGGGTGTAAAACTGTCTTTTTTTTTTTAATCCTGGGGATTGAACCTCAGAGCTACACACAGGGCCTTGCTAAATTACTGAGGCTGGCCTAGAACCTGTGATCCTCCTGTCTCTGCCTCCTGAGTACTGGGATGACAGGCTTGCGCTACACGGCCAGGTTCCTTGTCTCATTTGTGCATACCCAGGTGCTGAGCTCCAGCCCCGCCCAGGGCCCAGGTGAGGGCTGGGGACCAAAACCTTTATGCGGTGCAGGGGCCCCCAGTGGGACTTGAGGTGCTGGTCAGGGTCAGGCGGACTGGGATTCCAGCTGGGGATCTTTAGAATGCAACCACACACACACACACAGACACACACACAGACACGGGTTCCTGATGAGTCCGGATGCAAGGCCCCGCCCCCCCCAGCGACCCCAGCCCAGAAAGCAGAACCAACACCCTCAGATCTCCCACCCACATCCGCTCGGTTTCCTGTTTTTCCTCCACAGTGTACAAGAGACCTGGGTCTACACCGCAGAGGGGGCGTCCCGTGATTGGGTCCCCTGCACACACACACACCCCAGCATCCTCTGGTCTGAGTTGAGTCCCCACAGGGATCCAGCTGTGGGTCCTGAAGAGCTAACTGGTGGACCAGTGATCCAGAGGAGCTCAGACATGCCCACTCCCTCCTGGCCCCATCCTGGATGTATCCTGTGTGCTTAGCTCAGCCTGATGGAAACTTCTTCCCAAGATTTCTCCTCTTCCTTCCTAGGTCCCCATCAAGAGTGACAGCCCTGTCGGGCATGGTGGCCCACGTCTGTCATCCCAGTACTTGGGAGGCTGAGACAGGAGGATCGCAGGTTTGAGGCCAACCTCAGCAACTTAGTGAGATTGTCTCAAAATTAAAAATAAACTGGGCGTGATGGCACATGCTTGTAATCCTAGTACTTGGGAGGCCGAGACAGAAGGATCGCAGTTTCAAGGACAGCCTCAGCTACTTAGTGAGGCCCTCCGCAACTTAGTGAGACCCTGTTTCAAAATAAGAAATAAAATTGGGCTGGGGGTGTAGCTTGGAGGTAGAATGCCTCTAGGTTCAATCCGCAGTACCAAAAAAAAAAAAGAATAAAAAATACAAAAGGCGGGGGGTGTAGCTCAGAGGC
Source organism: Glis glis (assembly GCA_004027185.1). Lineage (NCBI taxonomy): Eukaryota > Metazoa > Chordata > Mammalia > Rodentia > Gliridae > Glis > Glis glis. Next base: position 943 of record PVJS01018062.1, on the reverse strand, counting down.
AGAATGCCCCTAGGTTCAGTCCCCAGTACCATAAAAAAAAAAAAAGAAGCTGGGCGTGGTGGCGCCCTCCAACCACCAGGGCCCTTCATTCAACAGACAGGTACCGAGGCTGGTCCCCCGCACCATCGGGGACAATCCGATTAGGTCCCTCTCTGCCACGGTGGAGACAGATGTCCAGCCCCCGTGGACAGCCCAGCCCAGCCCAGTCTGGTCCAGTCCTGGTTGGGAGGCAGGACATGGAGACACAGAGGTGTGGGAGAGAGGGCTAAGGAAAGAGACGTTCCCCAACCGGGAAGCAGGGGACACATTTTAGGACAGAAAAGCAGAGTGGGTGAAGGGCCAAGAGGTCTGCATCATTAGGAAGCTGAGCCATGTAGTGGTTAGGGCTCCAGATGCCGGGTTCAAATCCTGGCTCTGCCGTTGATAAGCTGTGTGACCTTGAACGAGGTACTCGACCTCTCTGTGCTCCACATCCTGTATCCGTAGGTGGCATCAATAACCAAAGCCTTGACCTCCTAGGGTGGTTGTGAAAATGAAATGTGTTAATGTGTGCAAGACACTATTATCACGCCCAGCCTAGGTTGCTAATAAATTGAACTATAAGCCTGGTGTGGTGGTGCACGCTTGTCATCCCCATACTTGGGAGGCTGAGACAGGAGGATCACAGGTTCGAGGACAACCTCAGCAAGTACTGAGACTCAGCAACCTAGTGAGACCCTGTTTCTTTTCTTTTATTCTTTCGTGGTACTGGGGATGGAACCCAGGGGCATTCTACCTCTGAGCTACACTCCCAGCCCTATTTTTTATTCTTTATTTTGAAGCAGGGTCTCACTAAGTTGTGGAGGGCCTCACTAAGTAGCTGAGACTGGCCACGAACCTGCGATCCTCCTGTCTCAGCCTCCCAAGTACTGGGATGACAAGGGTGTGCCACCACGCCCGGCTG
>PVJS01018061.1:0-35373 GCA_004027185.1 Glis glis | reverse complement strand
AAAAAAAAAAAAAAAAAAAAAAAGAGTGCAAAGACTTCAAATTTCATTGGTGAACTCTTGCATCTCTTCATAAATGAAATTTGACATTCTCAATTTAATTTAATTTGTATTATTTTTAAATGTGAAATCTTTTAGGTTTTGGCATGAAGGTTATGGTGACTTGAAAAAATAAATTAGGATGCTTTCTATATTCTTCTGTTTCAGTTTAAGAAGTATTTAAATACAGTTGTCTCTTAGTATCTGTGCGGGACTGCTTCCAGGACCCCATGGATACCAAAATTTAAGGATGCTAAAGTCCCTTATATAAAATGATACAATATTTGCATGTAATCTACACACATTCCTGTGCTTTAAATAATCTCTTAGATTACTGGTAATAGCTAATACAATGTAAATTAAACAGGCATTATACTGTATTGTTTTGGGAGTAGTGAAAAGAGAAAAAGCCTGTATGTACTTCATTATGGGTGCAGTTCTGTTTGGAATATTTTCCATCTGCTGTTGGTTGAATCCATGGATGCAGAACTCATGGACAAGGAGAGTGCTACAGTTTGGATATAAAATGTTCCCCAGGAAAGCCCATGTGTTAGACAATGCAGCCAGGTTCAGAGGAGGGGCATGGCTGGAGAAGGTGGCTCACTGGGATGTGCCCTTGGGGACTGCATCTGTCCCTCGCCCCCTCCTCTACCTCTCTGCTTCTTGGCTGCCCAGGGTGGGAGTAGCTTTTCCTCCGCTGCCAGACCCTAAAGTGCTGCTGCCATGGTTTCTGTCTTGGAGCCATCTGATTATGGACTGATCCTTGAAACCGTGAGCCCCACATAAACAGTTGTCAGGTTATTTTGGTCACAGCCATGAAAAAGCTACTAAAACAGAGGGCCAACAGCTATATTTGAATTTTGTATTACTCCTGCTTGATTTTTGCGCTTCTTAATCTCTTCAATTCTAAAGAGAACTTTGTATAATTTTTATTTTTCCGAACACCTAGTTCTTGCATGTATCTATCAGTTTTGCCCAGGTGATTCTTAAAAACACATGGATTATTCTTAACCAAGTTCATTACATGAACTTTATGCTCTTACCTATGACTGTTTTTTTCTTTAATGTGCCTATCAAAAACTCAGTTAAGGGAAATAATGTACATAGATAGTTGCCTGAAGGGCATTCTGAGAGGTTGGTTCATTCTAAACCATCAGGCAGCCTGGTCAGTGGACATCATGACTGCTTATCTGCTTAACCCGGAGGTGGACCTTGACACTGGGGCCTCAGTTTACATTGTGGAGTGCTCAGAAGAAATGGAAGTTTTGTGGGAGTATTGCTGAAGATGTTCTGCTCGATGTTAGCCAGTACCCTCTACATGAAGCCCTAGACAAGACCTTTCATTTAGACCTGGGTTGTCTACATGTGGGTACTGAGCACTTGAAACATCGCCAGTGTGACAAAAAAACTGGATTTTATGTGAATTTAAGTTTAAAAATGAACAACTGGAAAATACTTAGGTATGTTAACAGCTGGGAAATATTTAGATATGTTAAAGTAACTTGAACATGTGAATCTACTCTTTGAATGTGAATCTTCTTAGGAAATGTACAGTTGTACATTTCCTAAAATCTAAATATAGATCAAGAATTTCCAATGAAAATGCAGTATCTCTATTGAGATGAGCCATGAATATAAGACACACATATTTGTAAAGCTTAGTGCATAAAAAAGATTGAAAAAACCTCAATAATTTTGCACATTGATTGTGTGTTGAAATGGTAATATTTTGGCTATACTTATCTAAATGTTATTAAAATTAATGTCATTCTAAAACATTTTATATGTGGCTATTGGAAAACTTAGAATTACAGATCTAACACTCATTATATTTCTATAGGACAGCTTTGGTATAGACTAAAGTTCCATGAAGAAATTTTATTTCTTCCAAGCAATTAGTATTCTTTTTTTCAAATAAAATATGGATATTATAACCAAATTAACTTATCTAAAAAGGCAAACCCTTGGCCTATAGAACCTCATAACTCTATTTTCGGCTTGGTATTATTTCCTCTAAGATCACCTCACTTGCATGCCTTCATTTAATTTTTACCCCTGCTCTTGCTTTACTGGTGTGCCCGTATTTTCCCTTGTCATGATTTAATTTAGCTTACATTTGTGTAATTTGTCATATTGTATGTATTCATGGGAGTGGCACTAAATCATGCTACTGAGGGCCTGTCTGCCTCCAGCACTTCTCTGTGAACCCCTCCAAGTTATAAACGTGGCAGGACACGGACGGACCACAGCATAATAAAACTCTTACATTTGGAATGAAGAACAGAAATAAAAAGGGCCCGGCATCGTGAGAGCCCAAAGCTCTGTGTAGTTTGACACAGGTCTTCTCTTTCCAAATACCACTTAGGTTTAGGGTCAATTTCCAGAGATCTAGAAATCTCTCCTGGAGTGTTTTTAATAGAAGAACCTAGCCTTTCACTAATTGAATGTCACCAGTTAGCTGATAACGTCAGTAGAGCTGAATGTTATCATAAGGGAATGGTTTCCTGCTGCTGAATAATGCCGAGGGGAGGCCTAGATATATGAATGCATCATGAAAGGTGTTGATCATATGGTCATAGAATGCTGCCATGATTGATTGGCTCTTAGAATTTACAGCGCTTTAATCTTTTCGCCTAGTGAAACCCAGCTGAACGCGTCAATATAATGATTGTGTTTGGGGCTATGTTAAAAGATCGGCTAGTCTTATAAACTAGGATACAATACTAAAATGACCCTGGATTTGGAGTCATAAAGACTTAGGTTGGAATTACAATTCTCCTCCTTTCTAGCTAAGTGACTTTGGATAGATTACATAAGACTTCCCTGGGTCTCGGTTCCTCATCAATGCAATGGGATGATGCTGACCTTCCTGCCTGTCTGCAGTGAAACCACGTGTGCATAGAACTTGGGCTGGGGCTGGGCACATGGCAGCTGCTCAAAGTGGCATGCATCTCTGCCCTTCCTCCCTTGACATTCTCTCCCCTACTGTTGGTCTCCCGGCCACCGCTTATGAGCTGACCCATGAATCTCTTGCCTGCCGCAGTCTCTGCCTACCGCCTCGCCACCTCTTCCCTAGTCGCCACCTCTTCCCTGTTGAGAGTCTACTAGTGTCAGACATTTTACTCTCCTCACATAAGCTTTTGTGCATACGAGGACATTAAGGCTTACGGTGGTAAAATAACTTGCCTGGGAACAATATTCCTTCTTATAGTTAGAAATAGAACTGAAATTCAAAAGTTGTCTGTCTGACAAAACCATGTAAACTTTCCATCAAACACATTAGTAGTAATTATACATTATTTCAGCTCTCTGAAACACTGATTATTGAAAAGGCTTTGGAACTATAGGGCAATTTCTCTGAAGAATTGGAGTGGGCTGCCCTGCGATTGGCCACACCAATCTGGCTTGTGTCTCAACTTACTTCTTTCTAGTGAGAACTGCATTTTATGAGATAATATTATTTTTTAATGAAAGTGGCACATACATTAGCTATTTTTCATTTTTGTAAGCATAAAGTATTTCCATGAGAGCAAGGGTTGAAAATGATAATGTATTCAGTGTCTTCTTAGGCCTTAGTTGAAAAAGTGATTGGTATACCCCGCTCTTTACGTATTTTAAAGCCAAGGACAGTAGGCTTCTGGATCCTTCCCTGTCCAGTAATCATACAATGCTATATTGTTATGGTATGGATATGGAACGTCCCCCAGAAATTTCAAGTATTGGCGGTGCAGCAAGGTTCAGAGTGAATAACTGAGTCATGAGGGCTCTAACCTCATCAGTGGATAAAGCTATTTGCCGGATGAGTAATTTGAATAGATTTACTGGGTGGTAACTGTGGGCAGGTAGAGTGTGGCTGAAGGAGGTGGGTCACGGGGGGCGTGGCGTTGGGGACTTTATCTGTCCCTGGTCCCTCCCTCTCTTTCTACTTCTCTGTTGCCATGAGCCGAGCAGCTTTCCTCTGCCACATCTTGCCGCCATGATATTTCTGTCTTGGAGCTTGCTGATCATGAACTGAATCTCTGAAATCATGAGCAAGAATATTTTTTTTCTCCTCTAAGTTGTTCTTGTCAGTTGCTTTGGTCATAGCTATGAAAAATTGACTGATGCATGTATCATTCAAGTTCTTATAGAGGAAGCATAGCTTCCATCTTTTAGTAATCAAGATGCAAACATGGTCAAAGTAAAGCAAAACAAACCAAATGAGGTAAAAACTTGATGCAAGAAACATAATTTTGTTTGATTTTTACCTCACTCCCTCAGGTCTTTCCATCCAAATGATAGGTCCCTTTTCTAAATAGGAAAGGTGCTATTCTTGCTAGTTATTTTGAGAACTTACAGAGTAAAGGTTGTTTGTTTATTCAAATAGATGAAGTAAAGTCCATTTATTTATTTATTAATTCACCAGAAAATGTGTATTATTCTGTTTGAATAAAAAGTTTTGTATCTATGAACCGAGTCCTGCTTTAGGCAGGAGTAAAGAATGTTAGAATTAAAGAATGTTAGAGTTTTTCTGGAAATTGAGTTCTGAGGGAGGCAAGAATAAGGGACCGAGGAGGTAAGGGGTGGGCATGGAGAATCTGAAGAGAGAGACTGGTATCGTAGAGAAAGGTAGATATAAAGGGAAACATGGAGAAACCAATAATCCACTCTTTTCTTCAACTGCCTCACATATAATAGACATTTAAAAGATTTGTTGAATAAATGGCTTTTTTGAAGAATTGGTTCCTGTCCAAAAATATGCCCCATAATGAGACTTATGGTTGAACTGCACCTCGATCTCACGGTAATTCACGGTGATGGTGGCATAGGAACATGTAAAGTATCTTTCTCATGAGATGCATTGAACATCATAGTCATAAATGAGTCAGCCAGGCATGGTGGCTCATGGCTGTAATCCCAGTACTTAGGAGACTTAGACAGGAGGATCACAGGTTCGAGGCCAGCTTCAACAACTTAGAAAGACTCTCAGCAACTCAGTGTGACCCTATTTTTTAAAAAAGGAGGGGGCTGGGTATGTAGCTTGGAGGAAGAATGTCCCTGGGTTTAGTCCTCAGTAACCCCTTCCCCCAAAAAATCAAAAGTGAGGTTACGCAGAATTTGAAAATGCTACATTGTAAAAACTAACATAAATATCAGTTTGACTTGCCTATTGTAAATCTTGTTTGTTGTTTTCAAAATACAGATTTTGAGAAGCATGTGTAGGTACACTTGTTACAAGTGAGTTTTACTAGTTACCCCTCTCAGGGTTCTGCTCATCCAGTCTGGGGCAGCAGAATCAGAGCTGTTGCTTCCTCCAGATGTTGTGCAAAACGCTTACCAAGAGTTATGTATGACTTGTTCCGAGGGTTTGACGTCCTTTCTTGTTCACCATCAAGAGGATGTGAAACGTAAAATGTTGGGTTCAAACATCCCATCATGGATTTTACTAGGCCATTTTTAATCCTTCACTATCTTTTTCTGAGCAAAAGTCAATGTTTTGTCATTTTGAGGAGACATTTACGAGTCTAAATACATGTTGTTACTTATTACAATTGCCACTTTATTGCTTGGAGAAGTTTATGTAAGATATTTAAAGAGAAACAGCAGATTGATCCCCAAGAGGAAAATGATGTTTAGCTGTAAACCATTTTCACTGCAAACCTTGGAGTGGAATTCTTACGGCCTTTCTTTTACCTCCAGGTCTCAACTGCATTTAGACCATACTGATAACTTGCTTTCTGTTGTTTCATGAGATGGTCTCATGCGAGCTAAGTTGTATGCCTTTTCATCAAGGAGAAAAAATAATTTCTGACTGGGTGTGAGGATTCTGTGCTTTACTTGGGACAGGAGAGAGGAAAAGTGATGAAAGAGGCTGTGCATAAGACCACGGGGGTCGACTGGGTCTCCCAGCGCGTTCATCACCATGGTGATACACTTCCGTGCTGAGAGGAGTTGGCTCAAAGAGCTGTGTGGGTTGGGGAGGGCAACACTCCACTCATTGATTCTTTTTCCCTCCTTAAATACATTTTTCAAAAGAATTGTGATATGATATATATAACATAAAGTATGCCATTTTAACCACATTTAAGCATACAAATATGTGGCAATAACTATATTCACAATGTTGTGAATACAATTCACAACTATTGCTACTCTTTCCTAACCTTTCACCCCCCAAAAAAATCTAAAACCATTAAGCAATAATTCTCCCTTTTCCTTTCTCTGCTGCCTCTAGTAATCTCTAATTTACTGTCCATATGAACTTGCTTATTCTAGATATATCATATAAGTAGAATCCTATGATATTTGTCCTTTTGTATCTGGCATATTTTACTTGGTGTAATTTCTCAAGGTTTATCCATTTTGTATTGTGTATCAGAACTTTATCCATTTTTACTGCGGAATCCTATTCTATTACATGCATTTAGGACATTTTGTTTATTTATCTATTGGTGAGTATTTGGGTTGTTTCTTCCTTTTTGCTATTGTGAATAATGCTGCAAGGAACACTGGCATATAACTATCTGCTTGAGTCCCTGTTTTCAGTTCCTTGGAGTGTATAGTTAGTTGTGGGATTGCTGTGTTACATGTTAATTCTATGGTTAGCTTTTTGAGGAACTGTTCAACTGTTTCCACAACAGCTTCACCATTTTATATTCCTTCCAGCACTGTAGGGTTCCAATTTCTCTACATGCTCGCCAGTATTTGTTATTTCCTGTTTGTAAAAATTGTTATCATATTATAACCATTCAAGTAGACATGATGTGATACCTCATTGTAGTTTTGATTTACACATCCCAATGACTAATGATGCTGAACATCGTTTCATGTGTGTATTGGCTGTTTGTACATCTTCTTTGATACAATATCTAATCAAGCGCTTTGCACATTTTCAAATTGCATTGCTTATTTTCTTGTTGTTGAATTGTAGGGGGTCTTTACATATTCTGGAAATTAAGCTTTTATACTTTGCACATATTTTCTCCTATTCTATGCATTTTCTTTTCACTTTCTTGAAAATATCCTCTGATTCACCAAACTTTTTAGCTTTGTAAAATCTAATTCATCTTCTTTTTCCTGTGGTTGCTCATGCTTTTATTTTCACATTGAAGAACAAATCACTAAATCTAAGGTTATGCAGATTTACTCCTATGTGGTCTTGCTAGAGTTTTATGGTTTTGCTTCTATATTGAGGTCATTGATTAATTTTGAGTTAAGGGTCCAGCTTCATTCTTTTGCATGTAGAAATCCAATTGTTCCCTACCCATTGATTCTTTATTCTCACAAATATTTTTCTCTCTTGTCTACATCTTTTTTTTTTTTTTTGCGGTACCGGGGATTGAACCCAGGGGCGTTCTATCTCTGCGCTACATCCCCGGCCCTATTTTTTATACTTTATTTTTAAACCGGGTCTCACGAAGTTGTGGAGGGCCTCACTAAGGATAGAGAGAGAGGGAGAGAGAGAGAGAGGGGGAGAGAGAGAGAGAGAGCTGAGGCTGGCGTGAACCCAAATCCTCCGGTCTCCACCTCCCAAAGTACTGGGATTACAAGCGTGCTCCACCACACCCGTCCCTCTACGTCTTCTAAAAAAGCTTTAAGAATTCATTTCTATCAACACAGGAAAAATCAGACAAAACGAATTCCTCACACCTCAAGGGGACTGCATTCCTGACACCTGTTCCAGAGATGAGCAGCATCCACAAACCACTTTTCCTCAGTAGGAAATGAAAAGAGCAACTTCCTGTGGGGAGCAGACTCACGTGTGACAAACAGCCTGCTATGAAACTATAAACTTTCTGGACAACTTGAAATGGAGGTTTTCTAGTGTCCGTTAGGGTTAGAGCGTTGCCTGCACAGTTCTGTCAGAATGTCAGAAGCCAGCTTGACCTTGCTGTTTGGCAGCCACTGATATCATGAGGCTACTTTAGCCTCCAGAAGATAATAAGTACATCCTGACTGATGGGCCTGAGGAGAGGGGCCTCTCGCAGAGTCTCAGCTCCATTTAGCTTTTGACAGCTCAGGGCCTGCGATGTGTCTGTTCATCTTTCAACACTTTTCTTTGTTCAAGGAAGCTTGTGGCCTTTCTTTTTTAGTGGACATTTTTCCTTAATGAAAGACTATAGTTCCTAGAGTGAAGCTGCAACTTTCCTAACTCATTTTATTTTAGGAAAGTGTAATGCGCATGTATTATAGGTTAAGCATTATTCTAGGTATTGGAAATCCAAGGAAGAATAAGAAACAGTTGCCGTCACTGAACTGTGCAGTGAGGGAGACAGATATGTATGTATTCAGGTATACTAAATTATTGAAGATCGAAGACAGTGTTTTCCAGAAATGCATGAGCAGTGGTATTTTATAGAGGTGGGGCATGTAGGCATTGAACCCAGAATGCTATGGTGTAGACATTAGCTCGGAAACTAGCATGTTGGGGAGTTGATTGTTTAACTTATCTGAGCCTCGGTTTTCCCTTTGCAAAACAAGGGTAATTGTATCTTAACTCAGAGGGTTGTTATGAAAATTTAAAGAGATAAAATAGGCAAATGTTCCTGGTCGACACACAGTGAACACTACTGTTTGCAGAGTTCCCAAGCACTTCTAATCTCTGTAATGATTATTTCAAACTAAGGCGGATGCTGTTCACATTTTATAGATGAAACTGACTTTGGAGGTTAAGTTGTCTGTTCCAAGCTTGTAGCTCGTGAGCAGTGGTGAGGGGGTACAAAGCCAGACAGTCTATTCACAGAACTTACACTCTTAATCACTGGCACTAAGAGTATCCTGTGGTCACACACTTGAAAGAATAATGATTTAGAGTTGAGATGATCATGAATGGCTTCCTGGAGGAATTAGACCTTGAGCTTGGCCTTGAGGCACAATAGAAAAACTTTAGTTCCTCTCTCACACTTTCTCTCTAAACTCTAATATAAACACACTGTGTTGTGTTAACGCTGTGAGGATGGAAAACAGTATTTTGATTGTTTTTAAATGCCCTGAGGTTAAAGCTTATCTGCCAGCCTCCTCCTGATATTTATTAAACCAGATGATGCTCCATTTCTCTAACCATCACATTTCACTATTCCGCACTGTGAATGACAGAGTCTCCCACCAGAGCCATGGTGCAAAGCCACGGATAAGGCTGCCGTCAGGTCTTGTCACTCAGGGTTAGTGCTTTCATTACCTTTGGCAGGATGTGAAAATTGTAGGTTAAAAGGGGGCAGAAGTTGAATTTGCTTCTCTGGGGCTATCCCTGATTTTTTTTTTTCATAAATACTCTTGATATTGCAGAAATGTCAAAAACCCCCAAAACCTTGCAATCTGATAAAAATGGCAGCTTCCACTGCCCAAGCAAGAGCTGTGGCAGGCTCCAAGTCCATCTGCTTACTTGTTGATAATATGCACAGCCCCCGATTACGAGAATCAGCTCAATTTGTACCCACGACGACTGTGTGAGCACACGCTTTTAAAATGATTGACAATACACGATACAGTGAGATCTTTTTATTCCCTGTATTAATATAATATGAACTGTGAGAAGATTAAAGCCTCATTTACATAACCTGAGATAAAAGGAGGTGAAATATTGTAATTATCCTTTCAAGCTAAATTTTCACTGCTATTTAAATTAACCTGTGCGAAGAGCAAGTTAACCCTAAGGAGAGCTCTTGCCCCATGAAATTTACTTGTGGAATCAGGAGTGTTTATGAACTGGCCAGCCAATTACCCACTTGCTGTTGAGATGCCGACTGCAAGTCGAAACTGATGACGGCGGACCAGGGATTGCTGAACTGCTGCAGGGCATATTAATTTTTCTCCAATGATGTTCCATTTTTATTTGGGTAAAATGGACAAGAGTATTACAGCTGGCCATGTTTTCTTGGTTTTTCAGAGTAGTGAGGTAGAAAGAGCAATGATCCAGAGTCAGAAAATATGGGTGTTTGCCACGTGTTAATTCTACAACCACCAATGAGTCATTTAACCCCTCTAAGCCTTAGTTTGTTTAAATTCCCACTGGTCTGCATGACATCATAGATGCTAAAATGCTGCGACTCTCAACTATGCATGCTTACCAGAAAGATGTATAATTAAACTGGTATTTTATTTTATTTATTTATTCATTTACTTTTTTGTGGTTCTGGGGATTGAACCCAGGGGCATTTTACCTCCAAGCTATACCCCCAGCCCTATTTTTTATTTTCGAAACAGGGTCTCACTGGGTTGTTGAGAGTCTCACCACCATACCCAGGTTGTTATTTTTTATGATCCTGAAGTTAAATTTTTTCGGAACTTCAAAAAGGAGCTCAAGAGACGGTTGTGTTAGTTATGTATTGCAGTGCATCAAAATCACCCCAAATGTTACTGGCTTAAACACCAACACCCCAATTATTTCACAATTTGGGTGAGTCAGGATTCTGGGCGTGGTTTATCTGGGTGTTTCTATCTTGAGGTCATGTGGTTGCAGTCACAATATCAACTGCAGCTACAGTTTCTGACTAGCTCCTCTCAGCTATGGGAGGAGGAAAAGGAGGAGGAGGAGAAGGAATCATTTCCATCCTCACTGATGTGGTTGTTGGAAGGGTTTAGTTTTTGACAGCCAATCGTAATGAGGGCCTTGGTTTCTTGCTGCTGCTGGTTAGAGGCTGCTCTGAATTCCTTGCTACATGGACATCACAGGCAGCCCAAACCATGGCAGTGGAGTTCCTCAGAGAGAGTGAGAGCAAGAGAGAGGAAGACCCCAGAGAGCAGCCACAGTCCTTCTGGAACCTGATCTCAGAAGTGCCATCCAGCCGGGTGTGGTGGCGCACGCTTATAATCCCAGTACTTTGGGAGGCGGAGACCAGAGGATCCGGGTTCGCGGCCAGCCTCAGCTCTCTCTCTCTCTCTCTCTCTCTCTCTCTCTCTCTCTCCTTAGTGAGGTCCACAACTTTGTAAGACCCGGTTTCAAAATAAAGTATAAAAAATAGGGCTGGGGGGTGTAGCGCGGAGGTAGAACGCCCCTGCGTTCAATCCCTGGTACTGAAAAAAAAAAGAAGTGCCATCCATTACTTTGACATATTCTATAAATTACAAGGAAGTCAGTAAGTCCAAATCACTCTCAAGGGGAGGGGATCACATCAGGATGTGAATCCCAGGAGCCCGGATCTCTGGGGCATCGCAGGGGCTGTCTGTAGCAACATTGAATATTCCTTCATCTTATTTATTTCAGGAAAATGATTATAGATATTACTCAGTATCTTTAGCTGGGATGGAAAACGAATCTTTATAACTAGATGCCATTTATTTAGGGATGGTAAATTCCAGTCCAACCTTGAAATATATAAAATGTGAGTAATTTTGATGACTTTAGGGGACTATAAAATGTATGAACAGTAATCAAATAGTGTCAAGGGTATAAAGAAGAAGCAAAGATGGGCCACCATGTAAACTGAGGCTGTCTTCTAAGAGGGCTATAGATAGGTTGCAATCACGGTTTATCAATATTTTCTTGGTTTGAAGCCATGGCAATACAGGTATTTTTCAGTTTGTTTTTGTTGTAGCATTTCTTTTCTTTTCTAGAGGCTGAACCCAGGTGTGTTCTACCCTCGAGTTACACCCCAGCCCTTTATATTTTTTGTTTTGAAACAGGGTCTCCCTAGGTTGCTGAAAATCTTGCTAAAATTGCTGAGGCTGGTCTCGAACCTGCAATCCTCCTATTTCAGCCTCTCACGTACTGGGATTATAGGTGTGTACCACCATGCCTGGCTTGCTATAGCATTTCTATGCTGGGCATGGTGAGGAATGGTGTCATTTCTGGGCCAAGTATCCGAATGGACACAGCCATCTCTATGCTTGATTTCCTTTACCCCTCTGGTGTTTTTATTATTTCTGCCAACCCCTCCTGGCAAGGAAAGATCTGAAGCTAGTTACTCAGAGTCACATCCAAGTCTTAGCTGGTCCAGCGATATTTGCATTTTAAGCCTGACTTCCTGGGATGAAAAACTTTGTCTTCTGGTGAAGGAATTTCAGGGACCACATGGGAAAGCTCTTTTCCTTCCAGAGGGAACCTTCAAAGGAGAAAGTCAGTAAGCAGCAGCCTCCCCTCTTATAGTCCAGCCAAGCATCGTGGAGCAGTGGTGCTGAGCTGAAGGTCGATGTTTCTGGGGCAGAGTGGATATGACCTTTGTTTGCTTGACAAAATCCCTAGCTCTTAGCTCTTCTGCACTGTCAAGGGGAGAAGGAAAGGATGTATGTAATTGCTGGGGAAGAGCACTAACGTTTCTTTTATTTAGTGGAGTGGAGATTCCTGAGAGAGACAGAAATTGTGGGAAAAGTGAATAGGTGGACTTGGTGAGGGGGACAGGAAGGAAGGAAATCAGCATAAGTACCTGCTGTGTGTTTCATAATTTCATTCATCTTCATCCTTGAGAAGTACATATTATTTCCAGTTTTTAAATAAGAAACCCTGGGCTAAGAGCAGATGGGTGATTTTCACATCCTTAAAATGAGCATCATGGTCGTCCTTGTCTCATGGGGTTGCTGTCAGGATGAAGTGGGTTAAAGCATCAAGTGTTTGATTGATGCCTATTGTTGACCATGACTATTACTGCTCTTTCCCAAGGCCTCATAGTCAGGAGTTAGCAGAGTAAGACTACGAATCAGGATACCTGACGCCACCTTTTCTGTTTCCTCTCAAATCAGCGATTTGGTAGTTAGCGATGGGAGGTTGACTCCGGTGGGTGGGAGAGCAAGGAAGGAAGGCAAAACGTGTAAGTCATGGAGGAAAGAGGGCTGCGAGGTTTATGTGACAAGAGCAACTGAAGAGAGTGGGAGCTGATGTAGGCAGACATGAGTTGCTGGAGGGTGTTAAAGTCAACTGTGATTTACTTGAATTTGATATGATATTGAGTGCCAAGGGAGGATGCTGGGAGAGAGATTATTATTTGGTTAGAGCAGGGGTGAGGAAAAAATTTGAGAGTGGCATTCTTAGCTATTATTAATAAGGAAGGGAGGGTGAAAGGATCCCTTTAAAAATAAACTTAGACCTGGCATAGGAAAGAACGGCAGGTAGGTGATAAGGTCGAATGGGCTAAATAAACGTTAGGTACAGAATGTTGCCTCAGTGGGGGCCAGTTTTCCTCCAGGACTTGGAGTTCATGGTGTGCTCTGTAGAAACTGCATGGTTGGCACCTGGGGAGGGTCCATCCGCACTGCAGGAATGAGTAGTTCTGCTTGGACCCAGAAATCCAGCAAGATGTGCCAACACATCTTCATGATATGCTATTTGACAGTAATGAGGACCAAATGAGGTGCGGCTTCCTACAAAAGGCCACATCAGCAGCACAGATGCAGTTTGCAGAATTGGAAAAGTGGAATTGCCCACAGAGCTCGGTGCTTGCCAGCCTGAAAGTGTGGTGAGAAACTCCATGATTCATGACTTCATGACGTGCAAGGGGGTCAAGGCAGATTGATGTAAATGAGAGGCAGTGGAAGGCACTGGATGGAGGGCGGATGCCTGCAGCAACAGAGTCCTGAAGGGACAGGAAGGGTCTTTACACCAAGCAACATGTTTGGGCTTTGTTTTGTAGGAGAGGGGTAAGTACTATGCTCCTGTGGTCTTCCTGATTATGGAGAGAGATGAGAAGGGACCTGGTCTCCTGTTTGCAAATACTAATTGTGTCCTTTCAAAGGGGACACCACCTTTTTTTAAATCAGGGCAACAATTTTTAAGATGCTAGGTCATGGGGAAAAGTATGATATTCATCTCTACCTTCCTATGAGATTCTTCAACTCAATCTATTGTGCTAGACTGAGTCTGTGATCTTCTGCCCCCATGGCTATCGTTTGAATATTTATGTTCTTCCCAAATTCATAGGTTGACATCAGATCCCTAGTGTGATAATATTAAGAGGTGGGGACTTTAGAAGGGGATTAGGCCATGAGGGCACAGCCCTTTGTGAATGAGATTAGTGCCCTGGAGAGCTGATTTCTTTTTCTACCATCTGAGACTGAAGGAGAAGGCACTGGGTATGAGGAACGGGTCCTCACCAAGTACTGAATCAGCCCACACCTTTGTCTTGGGCCTCCCAGACTCCAGAACACTGAGAGATTCATGCTTTGGTTCATAAGCCACCCAGCTGATGGCATTAATTTACAGTAGCCCCAGAGGATTAAGACACCCACTTTCAGGCCTACAAAATTTCTGAGCTAATCCTCACTGAGGAAGGAAATTTGTCAGCAATCCCAGCTCCCCTGCCTGATAATGCCTGGAATGAGTCTCGCTGCTGTGGATTTATCTGTGCTCTGTTTTGATCAGAACGGCCTGTTTTTATGAACTCATCTTGTTAGTTCATTCAACTTTTTTTTTCTTCTTCAGTTCCTAGTTCTTTCCTTTAGCCAACTCCTCTCCATCTGTCCTCCATCTCCTGGTCCATTTGTACCTGTTTCCATTAGAACCACATTCCCTTGTTCTGTGTTATGGTTTGAAAGTAAAACATTCCCCAGACTGACCTCACGTGCTGGAGGCAGCCATGCTTGGAGGTGGGTTCCTGGGAGCGTGGTTAGATATAGGACATGCTGCGGCTGCTCCAACCAGGCTGTCCCTGGGGTGTTGCTGAGTATAGCATGTGTGTATGTGTGTGTGTGTGTGTGTGTGTGTGTGTGTGTGTCCTGGCCCCCCACCCAGCTACAGCATTGGGTTCTGACCGTCTCCTCTCTCTTGCCTGCCATCATGAACTGGTAACAAACTCTCTCCTTCTCTCTTTGCTTTCTACCATCATGCTCTAAGGACCTCAGCCCTGACTCCTGCTTGGCAGCCAGCATAAAATGGACTATATATACATGGACTAAAATCTCCAGAACTGAATGAAAATAAATCTTCCATCCTCTAAGCTGTGGTCATCAGATATTTTGAGTCATAGTGATGGTACTGCTGACTAATGCATTCTGGAAAACTTTCTTTAAACACATTCTTCTCCCTGGGAGTTCTTGGCGAGCAATGAGGGGGAAGTTTAGTCCTAGGGAAACAGTAAAGGATTTTAAGTTACACTATCAGAAAAGTAAACCTCAGGTCTGCCTCTTATTAGCTTAGTGAGCTTGGGAAAGTCATCCATAAAATGAAATAAAAGGTCTAAAGAGATAATATAATTGAAATGGTAGATGCAGCTCAATAAATACCAGATTTTTTTTTGTGGTACTAGGGATTGAGCCCAGGGGGCATTCTACCTCTAAGCTATACCCCAAGCCCTATTTTATTTTTATTTTGAAACAGGGTCTCACTAGGTTTGTGACAGTCTCACTACTTGCTGAGGCTGTCCTCAAACCTGCAATTCTCCTATCTCATCCTCTCAAGTACTGGGATTACAAACATGCACCATCATACCCTGCTACCAGTTATTTTTAATTATCTTTCTCTGTCAAGGATTGACACTTTGTTGAACTACAACTGGTATTAAACCTCTGATGGATATTAAAATCCTGCCTCTGCCCTCTGGCCCCCCCCAAAAAAAAGGTCTCATATGGTTGAAGTTTTGTTCCCAAGTCCATCCATAAAGTGCACATTCTTTACTTAAAATAGAGATCTAGTGTTTTACTTAAAATAGAGATCTCTGTTTTAATTTGGATTACCATAATGACCTACAACCAGCGATAGTAGAATAGAAGCCATAAAGCAGGAGACCAGCAATGGATGGGATGAATGACACCAGCAAGGTCCAGAAAATCTCCAGTACATGGATGTGAAAACCATGAAGCTGACATTATAGTTTTGGCTGCAAAGTATGGTGGGACCTCAATGGCAGACAATCCAGAAGAAGAAGTTGGGATCAACTGCAATTGGGTCTAGGAAAAATTGTTCCAGAATCTGGGCAGTGTGGAAAGGCCAGCCTCGATTTTCCTGTGCGGTGTGTGCTTGGCTGTGCTGGCGGCTGGTGTGGAAGAAAGGAGATGGGTCACAAAACTTCACTCATTTCTGCCCTGCCTCTGTGTGTATCCCACTAAATCTTTGCATTGGTAGTGTTAATATTCCTGTTTTCCAGATAAGGACACTGCGGTTTAGAAAGTTTAAATAACTTTATTTAAGGTGGAAAGTCTTGTGAGTGGAAGAGTGAGCCATCCCTCATGTCCGTCTTTAAAGTCTAATTCTTCACCACTACATCACACAGTCTCTCTGATAGCGGCTGAACCATCAGAAATCAGTTAAATTATATCCAATGAACTCTGCTTAAGAAAGTAGGCAGGGAGGAATACAGTCTAGGCGTATTTAAACAAAAAGCTGACACTTAATCATGTAAGGTTTAGCTATCTGGATAAATCATTTAGGTAGACTAGACAGATAGAAAAAAAGGAGCTTCTGAAATGCTTTATCATATCAGGTGGCATCCTAAGCGATTACATCAAATATCGAATAGTCACTTCTCATTTTGTGGGGAAAGTGGTGAGATCAGCCTTTTGCTGCTCTGTCTGTGGAGATCCATTCACTCTCTTCTTTATTTCTGCAGAACGTCTCAGCTCATGGTTCAGATCCAAAACTTACTTTCTTTCCACAGTCTATGGGCTTTGAGGTCATGAAGGTTTTTCTTAAAACAATATCAAGGGTATTAAATTTCAGTAACTGAAGTTTTACCGATCCAGATCTGTGGCTTCTCCAGCGCGGTGAGAATGCCTTTCCAATTGATCTGTGAAGTGTTGAACAACTGTGTCTATTACAAGCGTATGGATACTTATTTTGAATTTTTGTCTGATATCATCGGCTGGTCACTTCTGTTCTCTCAACCCAATTTTTCCCTTAAGTTGTATATATTTTTTCTAGCATAACATCAATTTCTTCAGCATTGCATTTTTGATTTGTCCATGAAATAAAGTGCTGAGCTCCTCTAAGTAATATCCTAGAATATATATTTTTTCTTTTGTATAAAATGCTTTGATTGTTTCTGAAACCATTCTGAGGCTCTGTAATGTGTCCATTCCATTTGCCCGTGGATGCTTGGATAATTTTTGAAAACATTGAATAGTAAGAATGGTTACAAACCTACAATTTAGCCTTAAAGCAAGTATCAAAATCCAAATTTTGCTGAGATGTATTCTAAAGAGTATTTCTATTGACTGTTAAAATAATAGAGCCTATCATTTTAAAAACAGTCACTGCTTTTGAATGCTGGATTTGAGCCTTCCTTCCTTCCTTCCTTCCTTCCTTCCACCTTTATTTCACAAATAGTTATCAAATATTTACCCTGTGGCAAACCTATTCTAGGCTCTGTTGTGTTTGAGGAAGGACAAGGAAACCATTATGGCTGGAGCAGAGTGGATGAGGAAGAGATGGTAAGGGATAAAGCTGGAGAGACGGAGACAGGACAGGTAACAATGTACATCCTGTGGGGCCTTGTAGGCCATTATAAAATCTTCAGCTTTTGCTCAGATGAGCCGGAAGCCTTGGGAGGGTTTGAGCAGAGGAGTGACATCATCTTGTTCTGATAGTATGTTGAGAATGGACTATAGATGGATAAGATATAAAATCAGGAGCAGAAAACATTTGTAATAATTCTAGCCAAAAATGATGGTCTTAGACCAGGGTGGAGGTGGTGAAACAAACAGTCAGATTCTGGAATGTATTTCAAAGGTAGAGTCAACAGAATTTTCAGTTTGAGTGGATGTGGGGTTTGAGGGGAAGCCAAGAGAAGAAATAATTCCAAGGAGTTTGATCTGAGTTACCATAGAAAAAGGAAAGAGTTATCATTACGTGAGGAATAGTAAAAGTTCAGTTTTGGCTGTTGGTTTAGAGATGCCTGTTAGGTTTCTGGGAGGTATGAGACCAAATGAGGTTTCTGAACAAGTCACTGATGATAGAGAACAGAAGACGTTCAAACACTGTGGTGGGTGCATTAATGTTTAGAGGTTAGGGAGAGGAGGAGGAACAAGCCAAGATGATTGAGAAGAAGGGGCTGAATGAAGAAGGCATACCAAAGAGGAGAGAACAATCAGCTCTTCCACATGCTGCCATTAAGTCCACTAAGGTGAGGCTAGAGAACTGTCCATTGGACAAGTAATATGGAGAATGGGCAGAAGCTGCACAGATAGACAATTGTATTGAGATGTGTTGATGGGAAGAGGTGCAAATGAGTAGTCTACTTGCCGAAGGAGGATGAAAATTCAATATGAATTGATATTTAACTGACAACTTCAAAATGAACTTCAGCTGAAGGTGGAAATATCAGTAACTTAGAATATCTCGACTGCCTTTCATGCTTCCTGAGAGGACTGAATATCCTGTATACTCTCTCTATTAACTTCCTGAGAGTTATTGATCATCAACTTTGGGTTTTCAAGTCTAGAAACTTCTGTGTTGAAGGAATTCTGTTGAGAGAACATTTCCATCCTTAATGAAACTACTAGAGTTCACTCTAATTAGGACCCTGATAAGAAGCATTAAATATGTTTTAGCTATTTTATTTGATTTTTTTCATTAAATCAAAAATTTGTGTAAAAATATTTATTGAGCAGTCACTATGTATGTGTGAGTGTATTGATTAGGGTAGACAGAGAAGTGAGGTGTAGTCTTGAAGGGGTAGACATATAAACTAATAATGCAGTATAAATTGATTTGGGTTATCCTAGAGGGCCATTCAAAGTGCTGTCATCAAAGCAAGTAGAAGAAGAACACAGATGAAGGAGAAGCTGGAAGATTTTTAGGGCAACTCAAACGAGTAGGGATTTAGACTTCCCACAGGAAGTTGGACTGGATAATGTTGAAAGGTCCTTGCAAAGTTGAACTTTGTGAAAACAGTCAATGCAATTCTATCTCCAGGCAGGTGGAGTCAGACTCATCCATGTATGGGGAAAAATTTATCAGCACAGTGGAGATGTGAGAGGTTGTGCACCCCTGTGGGTGTGAAACAGGTTTGGAGTAAGGCCAACTGATTCCCTGCGCACAGCCCAGTGATAGATTCTCCTAGGTTCTTCCGTTGCCTAAAATAAAGTGCTGAAGAGTCTATTACACAAATCAGCTCATGAGTTAAATGCTAGCTAGATCCAATCAGCTGTGTGTGCACTGACAGGAAGCAGAAACTCTCTCTCCATGAAGTGAAAACAAATGTTAGTGTCTGACAACACCTCAAACCAAAGTTTTAAATTTTAATAACTCATCATGTCCAAGAAAAACATTTACTTAAAGTAATGCAGATTAAAATCTAACACGCCAAAAAGACAATAAAAAAATCCTACTGAAGTTGAGTGTGTTAGTAGAAGAGTTAAGGGCCTGCTAGCCAGAGGAAAATAACTCCCAGGCACCCCTCCCCCTTCTCTTGGTGGCCTAAGTGTGACTTTATTTTGCTCAATGGTTAATCCAGGGCTGGTGTTTAATGTTGGCACATAGTAACATGATCATATGTGGAGCATGGTTTAAGGAGACAGTTATTACACATGGATGATCCTAGAGGGAAAATCAGAATAGTCCCAGTGTGTGGTAACTTGAAAGGATGCAGATCTGGGTAATGATGTGCCATTTTCTCCTGTTGTACGCTAAGAGTTCACATCCTGGTGATTATTAGTCCTTTGGAGGATGACAAAAATGATAACAATAGTCCAACTAGAGGTAGAAAAAAATTTTACCTTTTTGTAGAAAACTTACTATATTTTTGATGCGGTACTAGGAAATTATGAATTAGCTCCTTCCATCCTCATAATACAGTTATGCTATAAGTAACATTGGTACACATGCTTTACAGATAAGGAAATTCCAAGAGGTCATATGGAGCTGGGATTTAAGTTCAGCTGTGTTTGGTTCAGTCTCCTTGCTAAAAAGTTATTTGTATCCATACTGCATCTTGCCTGCTACCCTGTAGGTTAGGTGGAATTGCTTCTAGCTGACCCTTGCAACCCACCATATGCCTACCATAGGGCCTTGCAGGTAGTAAGTTTGTTGAGTGAATGAATGGACCTGTGTTAACACTTTTTTCTAAGAACCAGTGTCTTGTAATTTCTAAAGTACTTCCTTTGTAACAAAACTCTTGGAAAAGAGAAATCATAAAGTATTAAAAGTCTGACTATCTAAGATGTTACCTTAGCCATCATCTTGTTTATTTTCATTATTGTTCTGGGATTTCTCATTTAAAAAGGAATAGTCTCATTAAACCCAAATCCTGAAACAACCAGGATGCAGTATATATCTGTGTATATGAGTTTTCTTTCATGTGGTGATGATTTTTGTGTTTATTTTTTTATCTCTAATAAAGAATTAAATTGTTTAGTGACCTGAAAATTGAAAATTTCTCTGTACCAAGATGAAAATGATCATGTCCGGACTGAGTGTGAATAAATTTTCCCTGGTATCGCTTTAGTTCTTCACCAGTTGAATGTCAGAGATTTGTATTTTCCAGATTAATTATTAGTCTTGGCAAAGACTATGCGCTGTCATGCTTCACAATTAATACTCAGACTGTTTTGAAAGAAAGATAATTTGGTGTTTTGAAAGGAAGATAATTTTGTGTTTTCTGCCTCATTCTTCAGGGATAAAAATAACGTAGAGAATATGCACTTCTAGTCTTTATTGAAGTGGAGACAGCACTTGATTAATTAAGTTGTCACCTAACTATAAACAACCCATGTCAGTTATTTTACAACTTTAATAAAGTTTTTCAAAATTTACATCAAAATTTTAATCAACATTACATGTATTATTTATAATACCCGGGTAGTATCACTGTGGTGTATTTATAAGCATTGAGCATGATGCAGAATTTCAAACTTGATTCTTCATTAAATTTTAATTCCTGAACTTAGCTCCTCTAGGTGAGCACAGACAGAAAATAACAAAGTCCTCACCTATCTTGGAAATGAAATGCTTCCCAGGCGGTTCAGGGCTTCCTCCAGCCCAGGGGAAAATGTTTAATGGGCCTCCTCTAAATTTCACCATGACTTTGACACTTCTTTTCCATTTTTGCCTGTTGAATTGCTGGGTATACCAATGTCCCTGTATGCTCAGCATTGTCCCAGCTCGCAGTACAGTACTGTGCAAAACCACCAAACGCCTTGGAGGAAATAGATTATCCAAAGTGGAGAAGTGCAGAAAAGCAGCAGGAAGGAATTGAGTAGGTGGAGGAGTATATTTGACACATAAAAAATTCATGCTGAGCTTTCCTAAGCTGCTCAAATGAAAAGTGATTAAGGCGAAACTAATGTCTTCATGTCATTTAGAGGAAAAAAGACATACTTTTTAGAGCTGACTTTAATTTTATTCTTAGAATTTATGTGAAGGGAAAGGAACATGGGAAATGCAATTAAAATAAAATTTTCGTTCAACATGTGCTGTTTCAGATTGGCACTCATATTAATTCAAAGAGCGGGAAGATTATCATCAAATATTTAGCATCCTTTTGTGTGAGTATAACAAGTTCAGTAAACACAGTCTCTAACTTTTTGGAGTTATCACTCTAAGGCAGAATTAAGATATGGTAGGCAGAAATCTGACCATTTAGAGACAGGTACAATATTCGCTATGGCTTGAGATAAGCAGAATAAACACATCTCTACTTATGTGGAACTAGGCTTGCTAGTTTTAAAAGCAGAACTCTTTAAGCTTGACTGTATCACAAGAACGCTTTCCATGGGATAATTGTTCTGTTCATTTTAAAATAGCTTTGGAATGGCCATGGCCCCTTTTCAAAGATTATTGACACCTTGGTTAATATTGAAGGGGCTAGAAAAATGTTTCTCAAATTTGGCAGTGAGCAAATGGTTCCATTTTTGTATTAAATGAGCAGTTTTCCGAAATGAGTTCAGCATGAATAATGCCTTTGCCCTTTGTCTAATTTAACTAATTAACCACCAAATGCTCTAAAAACATAACAATTCTTTTAAATCTCTGCCTAGGAGATTGACTGTTCCTTGGCAGCTGATAGGCCACATGACCTTGGAAATATAATTTGGTCCACAAAGGTCTTTGGTTGATTTTTTTTATAAAAACAAACTAACATATAAAATTGGGAAATTTTATCCAAATACTTAGATTTATGATTTCTCTTAAAAAGATGGCTCATATTTTCATATAGCCACAAATCCATTGGGGTTAAGAAATGACTATCCCTGTTAGGTGCAGTGGAGCATATCTTGAATCCCAGTATTGGGAGACTGAGACAGGAGGATCATAGGTTTGAGGCCAGCCTTAGAAACTTACTGAGACCCTCAGCAACTTAGTGAGATGGGATGGCATTAAGCTAAAAAGTTTCTTCTCATCAAAGGAAACCATCAAGAGACTAAAGAGAGAGCCTACAGAATGGGAGAAGATCTTTGCCAGCTATTCCTCTGATAGAGGACTAATATCTAGACTATACAAATTACTTAAAAGACTTAACATTAGAAAAACTAAGAAGGGACATATGTTTTCATTAATATGTGCAACCTAGGGAGTAGTGGGGACACAAAAGGGACTCCAATGACAACAGAGAACCCTCAGTAGTGCAAGGGAAGGGGTACAAGGGAAGGGGAAGGGCAAGAAAGAAGTGAATCTATGGAATTACTATAATAAGCAATGTGTACATATGAGATTATACCAACATCATTCTCAGTGCTACATGTAGGAGGGGAGGTGGGGGGGGGACACTAAGAGCTGTGTGCATGTATGTTAACACCAAACTGATACTCATTGTGATGTGAAACTACAATGCACCAATAAAAACATATTAAAAAAATAAAACTGAAGATATAACAAAAAAGAACAACTAATAACCCAATGAAGAAATGGACAATTGAACTAAATAGACACTTCACAAAAGAAGAAATACAAATGGCCAATACATATACACACAAAAATTGTTCAACATTATTAGCAATCAGGGAGATGCAAATCGATATTACACTGAGATTCCATCTAACCCCAATTAGAATGACAATCATCAATAATTCAAAGAACAATAAATGCTGGTAAGAATGTGGGGAAATAGGAACTCTTCTACACTGTTAGTGGGAGTGCAAATTAGTGCAGCTGCTATGGAGGCCAGTGTGGAGATTCTTAAGAAAACTAGGAATGGATCCACCATATGATCCAGCTACACCACTCCTGGGTATCTTTCCAAAGGGAATGAAATCAAAATATCATAGTAATATATATATGTATCCATGTTTATAGCAGTACAATTCATAATAGACAAATTATGAAACCAACTTAAGTGTCCATCAACAGATGAATGGATCACAGAATTATGAGATATATATATAATGGAATTCTATTAAGCAATAAAGAAGAGCAAAAATATGTCATTTGCAGGAAAATGGATGGACTTGGGGAACATTATATTAAGTGAGATTAGCCAGTCACAGAAAGTGAGATGTCATATGTTTTCTCTCATATGTGGAAGCTAGGGAGTTAATTGGGTATAAGAAGAATTTTAGATAATAGAGGAGAAATTCCAGTGGAGCCAGAAAGGTGGTCTTGGGGAAGTCGGGGCGAGGAGAGGGAGATTTAATGAAGGAAACACCTCCACTGATATTATGTACATATGTGAGAATACCAATACCAATCTCAATGTTTATATGGGGAAGGGGAGTGGGGAGGGAGCAGAGGGAAAATTCACCAAGTGCTGTGTGCATGTATGTCACTATCACTATGAACTACATTATCATGTGAGACTATAATGCACCAATAAAAGTAGAAAAAAATAAAAGACAATGACTGCCCATTTAGATTCCTAAATTCTCCAGTTTCATTTCTCAACATTTTTGTTATTGAGGACATTTTTCCCTTCCTAATTTTATCTTCAACTCCATAAAACTTTAATATCATGAATATACTGTATTTTGTTTTGCTCTTGGTTTGTGGTGCTAGAGATTGAACCCAGGGCATTGTGCATGCTAGGCAAATACCCTGCCAGTCAGGCCCAGCACTGGCTCCTAATGTCCTGTATTTGTGTTTGCATTTGTGACCCTGTGAAGGACCATAAACCATTGCAATACCCAAAGCTCTTGCACCCCTTGGGAATCCATTTCTGACTGCTTGGGAATGATATCACCTTTTGGAGGATGCATGCTGCTCTTACCATGTGGTTCCCCAGCAGTGAGACTGGGTGTGTTTTGTGGGACTGAAAAGAAAACATGACAAAATTGGAAATCATATACCTCTCCTGCTTTATTCTTTTATATGTCTGGTCCTTGTGGGTATTAGCAGTGCAGTCTCTGATCTATAAGGGATAGAAATAAGTAATCTTTGAAACTTCTAAGGGATTCTGAGCTGACACTGTTATCTCTGAGCACCCTGGGCTAGATGACTTCATCCTTCTGAGTTGAGTGGTAGAATGGCTATTTTCTTCAATGATTTCCTTAGGTTAGTTCAAGATGGGTACTTATTTCAGAAAAGAGATACTTGAGAATGTGACCCAGTTTTGATCTGGTGAATTTATCCATTAGATTGATAATGTTTGTGACCAAAAAATATTATTTTGAAATTTACTCTTATGTCAGGCACTGTGCGTGGTCACTGACACCAGTAGAGCTCTGTGCAATGAGTTGAGTGCAATGTGGATTCAATCGCGGATTCTTCTGGTTCCCAGCCTCATTGTTGGGATGTTTGGTAAAAGTTATTAATGGGGTTTTTTGAAATATACAATATTTAAATGCTGAAACAGACAGGATCAAAAGTAAAAGTGGGAGGGACCTTCCGATTTGCTGATCATTGATACAGGTTAGTGTGTTGATGCAATTTGTCTGTGACATGTTTTTCTTGGTGAATGAAGCTTAAATGTGTCTTAGGACAGAACAAGAAGAAACATAGAAAACTAAAATGCTAACAGTAGGGATTTTGATGCTAGAAAGATGTATCTTTTAAGCCAAGCATGGTGGTGCACGCTTGTAATCCTAGTACTTGGGAGGCTGAGACCGGAGGATCCGGGTTCGCGGCCAGCCTCAGCAACTTAGTGAGGCCCTCAGCAATTTAATAAAGAATTAAAAAATTAGGGATGGGGTGTAGCTTGGAGGTAGAATGCCCCTGAGTTCAATCCCCAGTACCTCAAAAAAAAAAAAAGAAAAAATAAAGATGTATCTTTTGATCTTATGAAAGCAAAGTTTCAACTGTTGGAGTTCATCTGATGATTAGGAATTGGGGTAAACTAGAGGAGTGGCACTGGGCTGATTGAACTTATGTATCCCCTCCAAAACTGATGTGTTGAAATCCTAATTCCTAATGTTATGGTAGTAGGAGGCGGGGCCTTTGGGGGTGATTAGGTCATGAGGGTGGAGCTTTCACAAATGAGATTAGTGTCCTTGTAGAAGAGACCCAGGAGCACACTCTTATCCCTTCCACCATGTGAAGAAACAGTGAGAAGCTGGTCATCTAAGAACCAGGAAGAGCACCCTTACCAGACTGTCAATACCTTGATCTTGGACTTCCAGCCTCCACAGCTGTGAGACATTAATTACTGCTGTTTATAAGTCACCCAGTCTTTTACAGCAGTCTGAATTGGTGTACTTTTACAGCAGTCTGAATTGGCTAAGATGGAAATTTGTATGGACTGAAACATAACAATAAAGATTCTCAGACCTTGCTTCTGGAGGTTCTCATTTTGGGTTTGGGTAAGGACTCAATCTACTGAAATGGAAATCATTGGACTAGATGAACTCTTGAGATTATAAGTGGCAGTCCCTGAGAGATTATCTATCTATTATCTATCTATCATCTATCTATCTATCATCTATCTATCTATCTATCTATCATCTATCTATCTATCACCTATCTATCTATCAATCATCTATCTATCTATTTATCTATCTATCTATCTATCTATCTATCTATCTATCATCTATCATCATTTACCTATCATCTATCTCTCTATCTCTATCTCTCATCTATCATCTATCATCATTTATCATCTATCTCTATCTCTCTATCTCTGTCATCTATCTATCATCTATCTATCTATCTATCTATCTATCTATCTATCTATCTATCGATCTATCTATCTATCGATCTATCTATCTATCATCTAATATCTAAAGGATTCATTCAGCTGGAAAGTCATCAGGTTTATGAACTATCTCAATATCTTATACCAGCTGATACCTGGTACTAGTATATTTTATGTTTATGCTAATACTTATAAAAAAGATATGCAGTACTATCTGAGGAGGATTTTTTCCCTTTATCTGTTTACTGTCTCTTACAGAAGTATAGTTGCCGTGAGCAGACCAATTATCAGTTTTAAGCAGAATAAGTGTAGGTCAACTGCTATTATAGTTAAGTTCTATATACAGACTCATTTAGTAGGATAAAATCGATTTAAATGGTTTGAACACAAAGGGGACTAGTTGGCTCACATTTTTTAAAATGAAAAATTTGGATCCAGGTATTGAAGAACTAGATCTGTCTTCTTCTATTTTTCAGTTCCTCTTTCCTTCCTGATAGTTTTATTCTTGGGCTGTGTTCTTCAATGGTGGGGTAAGAGGGCCTCTGGTAGCTCTGGGTTGACAAATCTATTGGCTTAGCAGCTCCAGGGCACAAAGAATTTCTCTCTCCCAAGAGAGCCAACCAAAAGGCCAGGGCAAGTTCTTATTGACCTGCTTGGGTCATGTGATTATCCCAGGACAAATCACTATACCCTACAGAAATCTGACTTTGCTTGGCTGGGCAAGGGTCACATGCCCATTCTTGTGGTTTGAGGATTGTGTCCCCTTAAGCTGAAGCACATGGCTGACAATAGGGATTGTTCTCCAACTGAAAGTAGGGCACAATTGGCAAAATTAGAGGAAATGTTCATCACAGACAACATAAAATAGCAAACATCATTAACTCTGAGTTTTCAGAGATGATAAAAATCTATAACTCTAAAAGAACAAATTAATATATATATGCGTAGGTAAGACTGGTTTTAATATCTTCTTATTATCATTAGTGAAAGATCATTTTGGAATCATGAGTTTTCCTGCAGAAAAACAAGGCTTTCCTATTCCAAAACAACGATCAAGTTTATCCTAGGAAACTGTCTGAAAATATTTTTAACATCTTGTTGGTGATTCCTGAATTAGAATGAAAAGATTCTCTTTCACTTCCTGCAAGATGATCCATATAAAAATGGAGAAGTCTGACACTTAAAGCAAACTAGGACCTGAGAAGACAAGAATGTCAAGACCTAGAAGATACTTAACAAAGCCAAGAAGCCACAACTTCAACACATTAAAACTCTCTGGATGGTGGTGCATGCCTGTAATCCCAGTACTTGGGAGGCTGAGACAGGATGATTGCAGGTTCAAGGCCAGCCTCAGCAACAAAGTGAGACTCTTAGAAACCTAGTGAGACCCTGTTTCCAAACAAACAAACAAACAAACAAAAAATAAAAAAGAGCTGGGCTTAGGTATAGCTCAGAGGTAGAGCACACCTGGGTTCAATATCCAGTGCCATACACAAAAAATGGAAAATAAAAAATAATAAAAACTCTCTGGAAAGATGAATAATAAAAAATAACAGAGGGCCATCTATTCAAAAGGATGACAACAGGACACTGAGAGGACAAAGTGGGAGAGAAAGCTTTCTTATATACCTTTTAATGTTTTTGATGCTTTTATCATTATTAACTATTTAGACATTCATAAATAAAATTTAAAAAATCAACTGCCATGGACAGAAAATCCTTCAGGTCATCATGGAAGCATTGTGGCAGTTCTCTGATTCTGATAATGATTTGCCTCCTTCATAGGCTAGTGAGAGTTTTCTTGAAGCCTTAGCCTGGGCCTCTGGTCAGCTAGGGTTCCCCTGTATGGACACAAAAAACTTTCAAGGCAGCTTTTGTATGTGCAAAACTCCAATCCCTTAATGGTAGTGCTTTCTTCGGGGATAACAGGAAGTACAGAACCCTAGATGGCAAAAGGGGAAGATATGCTACACAGACAAAAGAAAAAAAGACATTGCCTATTTTAGTCAGCATTCTCACTGCTGTAATCCAAAATACCTGACCACCACAATTTAGCAGAAGGAAGATTTATTTGCTCACAGTTCTGGAGATTTCAGGGGTTCAGTCCATGTTAGGCCAGGTTACATTGTTGGAACTCAGGGCATGATGGTGGGAAACACAGAGAGAGAGAGAGAAAGAGAGAGAGAGAGAGACAGTGAGTGAGTGAGCGAGTGAGAGAGAGAGCGAGAGAGAGAGAGCTCTGCTCTCACATCAAGGAGTCCGGAAGTGAAAGAGAGAGAAAACAAGGAGATTCAAGGACACAAGCACAGTACCCAAAGCCACACCCCAGGAACCCACCTCCTGCAGTCACACCCCACCTGTCTAGGTTACCACCTGATAAATCCATTACCACGGATGAGATTGCAGCCTTCATAATTTAGTTGAATCAGCTCTGAACATCAGCACATGAGCTCTTTCAGAGCACATTTTATATCTAACCATTACATTGTCTAATGGACAGATTGAAAAACCCTGGGCTCAGAAGTTCTGCTAAAATATTGAGGAATTCCTCCCTATACAGCCACTTATGCTTTCTCTAACTCATGGAATTCTTCCTCTCCCATATGAGTTTCTACCTAAGAATTAGTTAAAGTAGACAAAAAGCAAACAGAAAAAAAATCCCAAAGTATTCGTTTGTGTACTCTATATAGGAAAATATTTTATAAAAGGTTTCTGGAAAACTGAGACTGATGGGAAACTGCACATCTAAAGGTTAAGCTTTCAGTTTGCAGAAACTGGGCTCAAGATAAGAGCTCAATCAGGAGGATTATAGGAAACTGAGGCTTTTTGGAAGGTTGGTTTGGTTTGTTGGGCATCTGAATCACAGGTATTCTAATTTTGTGAAGTCATTTCCTGTTTTTCTTTAACCTTTCCCAGATATCATATATTAAATACCAATAATGTAAATTGGTGAACAAAACAATCAATTTGAAGAGGCAAAGCAAAACCTCTACCCAAATTAAATCAGTGTGTGAAAAAGACACTGCGGAAGGGGGACAATTGGCTCAGAAACCTTTTTGGAGTTGAGCTGAGGAAGGATGGAGTTAACCTTGCTTTACCTTTTTGAGGCCTGCAGAAGGCCTCATGGCTGAGAAGACATATCTAATTTTATTTTCTATTCAAAGCTGATACCTTCTTCTCCCTGTCTTTATGTTGCAGGCTCTCTGTTGATCTGGCACAAGTGTGCAGGTTTTTAAAAATGATGATGTTATCTGCTTACTATTCAAATGCAATTTTAAATGGTTTGGCTCAGCACATTTGAATCAAAAATCCTATTAAAGATGCAATATTCCTCTGCTACCTTTTCGCCGAGTGCATTCGCCTGGCATTCTTTTCTCAATCGGAATATAATACTGTGTACCTGTTCAGAGTGATGTGATTTCCACCTTTGAATTTGCAGTCCTTAAACAGGCTGTTCACCTTCCTATCATGGAAATTTGGTATTCATGCATAATTTTCTCCCCTACATTTGCAAAATACATTATTAGCCACGTGATTGCGCCCTTGCTCTGCTCTATAGCCTTTTCATTTGAAATCTCCCAACTTATTATTTTTGCTTCTACCATCTGATAGAAATCATGAAATTGCTGAGTTAAGATAAACATCCTGTTTCTTCCTTTTTCCACCCTCCCCAAGAATGATTGGAGATTTTTAAGAATGAGGGATATGAAGTAAGAACAAATTGATCATTTACTCTAAAGTAAAAAGTTTTGATCCCTGGATTGATGAGAATCATGTTTAATTTTAAATATTTTGCATGTAATTAACTGCCTAATTGCATGGTTAAGTGAGCTGGAAGAGAAAGAACGCAGCTGAAAACTCAGATCTATTTTGGCTACTTCTAGAACACTGATGTTAACACGAGGCTGTGTTTCTCCTCTGGTAAATTTGAACTTCTTCAGAGGCACTGTTTATTAAGCAAGGCAGACTTTCTGCTTGGGCAGCATTTTCCAATTACAGAGCCTTCCCTGCAGTACCCAGAGATGGAATCAGAGACTGAACATACGTCTGGGGTTACTCCTAGCAGCCCAAAGCCAGCAAGTCCAATACTCAACCTTGCTCTCTCAGTGTGCTGGAGCCTGGGGTTGTTTCTGTTTTGACATGCTTTCTGTGTGGTGGCTGTGTGCCAGCAAGCTGCCTGCAATCACTGTCCTAATTGGCCAACCAGGATTGCCTGAGTGCAGCTCCTGGAACCCACCATCATCAGTTGCATCAATTGAAATACAATTATGTTGCTGTTGTTCACAAAGTGTGCATGACTGTGTGTGCACAGCTGTGTGCACATCTATGTGCATGAGTGCTCATATTCACACATCTGTGGCTGCTTAGAACAATGGATTTTAGAGTTGATGACGTGGTTTGAATGCATTTCCCCAGATTCCTGTGTTGGAAACTAAATCCCCAATGCAACAGTGCTGAGAGGTGGGACCTTTAAGAGGTGAGTGGGTTATGAGGGCTTAATAGATTAAGGCTCCTATCATGAGAATGGGTAAGTTATTGTGAGAGTAGGTTCTTAATAAAAGGATGAGTTTGGCCTCCTTTTCTCCCCTTTCCCTTGTCCTTCAACCATGGGATGACACAGCAAGAAGGCCCTCACCAGATGTGGCCCTTGATCTTGGACTTCCCAGAACCATGATCCAAATAAACATTTGTTATTTATAAATGACCCAATCTCATGTATTCTCTTATAGCAATACAAAATGAACTAAGACCATTGGTAAATATTTAGAAACTCGGGGCTAAATCATAGTGATGCATTTTTTAAGGAAAAAAACCCCTATATAGGTTGTCTTAAAATGTGCGATAGACTGTTGGTGGAGGTATTCAACATGTTTTGTAATAGGTAAGCAATCTCTATTGTGACAATTATGAGAAAAACAAATAGATTAGTAAAATTAATACCACAACAACGATAAGAAAAAGCCTGCTGATACTTAATGGGTGTGGCACTAAATGGGTGTGCCAAGCTTTACTGAGCTGCCTTTCATGAACACAGTTTCCTGCAAAAGTGATAGTGTGAGCCGGGAGTGGTGGTGCACGCTTGTAGTCCCAGTACTTGGGAGGCAGAGACCGGAGGATCTGGGTTTGCAGCCAACCTCAGCTACTTAGTGAGGCCCTCTGCAACTTAGTGAGACCCTGTTTCAAAGTAAAGAATAAAAAAATAGGGCTGGGGTATAGCTTGGAGGTAAAATGCCCCTGGGTTCAATCCCTGGTACTGCCAAAAAAAAAAAAGTGATAATGTGGATTCTGGAGCCAGACTCTGTATTCAAATCCTGACCCTATCACTTACTTGTTATGTGATTTGAGGAAATTAACCTCTTTGTGCCTCAGTTTTCTTAACTGTAATATGGGGATATTTATTATACCTAAGTCTATTGAGTGAACTGATGACAACTTGATGCATCTTCACTACTTTCTAAGTCTCCTTAATCATCAGAGAATGCCTTGTAGGTATTGCGGAGAAGCCAGAACTACTGTCCCTAAAATATCCTTTCATGTGTGGCTTTGTGAAGGGTTTGTGAAGGAGAGGCACTTGTGTGAGATTTTCTGGGAAGAAGTGAAGAAGGGGCAATTGTGTTCTACAAGAAGTGGTTGTGGGCAGCTGTGTGGTCAGGAAGATGAGAGGTTCAAAGTGGCTTCCAGATGAATCTGTTGAGAGTCTCCCATCTCAGGGCTTCTGACTGAGAAGCTAGTGAGAACTGCAGAGAGGCCCTTAAGATGTTCAGTGAGTCTGGGTGGGTGGGTGTTGAGACCTACTTGCATGGATGCAGCAGGCAGAGAAGGTCCCCGTGGCATCCCTGAACACCATTGCTCAGCTCAGTCTTTCTAAAAGTCTGTGCAAATGTCTAATTCCCTGCATTGGAACTGTTGATGTGTACAACATGTAAAGTGGCTTCTTTTTTCATAACTGAATGCTGATGGGCATACTACCTCAGAAGTTGTAAAATGTTATTGGCTGAAACAGATACTTGGACTAGTGCCTTCTACCACTTAAGTTTGCAACTCATAAGTGGTAGCATTTAGTCCTTACCTCCACCCTAGGATATAGTAGTGGGTTGAAAGTATGGTTAAAGTGTAGGGTCTGGAGCCTGTGAGTCAAGGTTTGAAATTTCTAGTCCACTCAATTATGGGCCACATGATATTGGACAAGTTTATATATATATATATTAGGGATAGGAATAGCACTTGGTTCATATGATTGTTGAGAAGATTAAGAGTTAATAACATATAAAGCTGAAGAATCTGCTACAGAGCAAGTCAGTGGTAGTAGTAGTCGGTCAACAACTTGTTCAGAAGACTGGCTTCTCCATTGGTGTGCGTGCCATCATTTCCCTTGAGTCGTCCGGGAGAGGAGGGTTGTTTCTGGAGACTGTGCCTGGGTGTCCTGTGAATGCTCCCACATTTGCATCTTGATGATGTCCACCTTTCTATCGAGCTGGCCTCCAGTCTTTCCTATCGCTGCCTGTTCCTCTTCCTGGACCTCTTTGCTGTTGAGTGGTCTATCTGGATAGTCCTTATGATCTGCTATTGAATGCTGTAAATTTCTGCCTCTGTTGGCCCATTTGAACTCCCTCCAAGTTGTCTGTGGTAGATAGAGATTGGCCAGGGGACCTAGCAATACTTATTTGCTATCAACCAGGCAGTGCCCCATGTAAACCCTTTAGGGGAAATAGTTGTATTGAACAAAGCAAGTTAAGTGAACTTTTTTCCTAGCTGGCCTTGGGTCTCAGACCTAGGTACAGAACTCCAGTGAGCCTGGCTGAGCCTGCCTTTTTCCCTAAAGCTGGGGTAGCTCACGTGGCCTGGCACCATTGTAAGTCTAATGACTATTCCAGAACTTTGGGTCGGTCTAGTCCAAACTGGGGAAAAGGCAAGTACAATTTTTACTCCATTTGCTTCCTTCATGATGAATCAGGACAAAGTGAAGCCAGTGAGACTGTTATAAAAGTATGACTGACTTTTTTTTTTAAATTTGGTACTGGAGATTGAATGTAGGGACATTCTACCTCTGAGCTACATTCCCAGCTCCTTTTAATTTTTTATTTTATTTTATTTTATTTTATTTTTTTTGCAGTACCGGGGATTGAACGCAGGGGCGTTCTACCTCCGCGCTACGCCCCCGGCCCTATTTTTTATACTTTATTTTGAAACCGGGTCTCACGAAGTTGCGGAGGGCCTCACTAGGTAGAGAGAGAGAGAGAGAGAGAGAGAGAGAGAGAGAGCTGAGGCTGGCCGCGAACCCGGATCCTCCGGTCTCTGCCTCCCAAAGTACTGGAATTACAAGCGTGCGCCACCACACCCAGCTAATTTTTTATTTTGAAACAGGGCCTTGCTAATTTGTTGGGGGTCTCGCTAAGTTGTTGAGGCTGGCTTTGAACCTGTGACCCTCCTGTCTTAGTCTCTCAAGTACTGGGATTATAGGCATTTGCTACTGGTTTATAGATGACCTTTGACTGATGAGAGGGTACTCGTCAAGGAAGAAGTTTCATAATAACCAAATAGCCTATCAGATCCTTCCATAAAGATGAAGATAGAGATTTGATGGTGGGATGTTGAGAGCTGTACTTTTTGGAATCAGACAGATTCAGGAAAAAGTGCTGGCTGACAGACTGCCCTCGTCTGCCACCCTTTTGGTACTTCAGCTTTCCTATCTACGAACATGTAGATAATTATACTTATCTTCAGAATTATCAACATTTGGAAGACAGTGTCTATAAGAAACCAAGTAATAGTATGTGTTACACAATTGGATTTACCCTTCTAGTTACACAATTTTCACTAATATCCTCTTTGACAGTAGCAGGGAACACAAATTTGTTTTGAGCATTAACATGTTTGTGAAAATGCTCGAAATAGATCCAGGGATATCAGAAGTGCTACATGGGTGTTAACTAAAATAAGTATTTAAATTCCACCACTGAAAAATAAATATGTTTGATAATAAGGTCCAGAAAATTTATAGTTATAAATTTTAGAATCTTAAGGGCAGATCTTGCACCCTGACTTGTGTGACAACATTAATAATGATGAAAATTTCTAATTATTTTTCCTAAAAAGAATAAATTTTCCTCCCAAATGGAAATTTTACAATTCAACTTGAAAGATTTTAGAAATGCCACACTCCTGCTCTAAGGCCTCTTTTGGACTAGGTCAAGAGTTTCAGAGATTTACGAGTCGATGTGGAATTTGCATCATGGTATAAAAATTCAAAACGGTGGTCGGGGCACAGATGATTCTATGCCAACCCCTGAATTTTTGTCATTTGCAATGGTGACATTTTTCAAGTGACATCCCTGTAAATACTGAATAATAATATGTCCCAGATAGAGCCCTCAGGGGACAGGAGAAGAGAATGAAAATGGAGCAGAATTAAAACTGACAAGAATGAGAGACGGCATGTAAGATAAATAGTGAGCGTGGCTCTGTGAGGCGCGCTTGGCTGCAGAACCGTTCAGATGATTGCGTGATGGATGGAGTCAGCTGTGGAGGAAATGTCCAGTAATGTAGGAGCAGATCAGTATTGAGAGATAAATCATTCTGCGATTGTATCCTGCTATCTCAACACTAATAGGGTTGAAAAACAGCATGGTTTTGAGGGAGGTCCTGAGATAATTGTTTCCTAACAACCTGTTCTGTGTGTTGGCAAGAAAGCTACATCAAACTCAGGACAACATTGCGAGGCCTCTGGTGTAAGGAGTGGAAAAGCAACAGACTTTCGCCACTGAACTGGGATTTTAGCAGTTCTTGGGCTACTTGCCAGTCTATGGGTGAGGGAGCCTTTGTGGCTGCAAATAGAATTCAGACCCTGATGCCAAATTGCCACCTCACTCTCTGGTCCTGTTAAATTTTCACTGGTAATCCCCAGAGGAACATTCTTTCAGCCCATAACAGGTCTTCTGGGACATTGGGAAAACTTTTTTTTTTTTTTAAGAATGCTAACCGTGACCTCATATGTGTGAGCAATTATGTAAGAAGGAGAAAATAGAATAAGGCAGAACAATGTCATTTATTAAGTGCCTACTGTGTATATGGTAGGCTGGGTGTTTGCATGTACTTGCCGCAGGAATCCCCTAAAATGCAACCAGGTGGACCAATAATGAGTCCAACCTGGGAAGATGCATTAAGCAGAGACAGAATGTCAGAAAAAAAGTCCTATGAACACATGAATTCTCTGTTCCTGACTGTGCTCACTCAGGGCCTGGGGAGCGTTTGGTTTGTTCAAGTTGCAGAAGGGATGGTCAGACCAGGGCCCCTGAGGCCTTTCTAAACATGAAATGCTATGGGTTATGGGGTGTTTTAACATTGCTGTTTGCTCCGACAGGTTAAGGGAGGGTAGATGCTGCTCAGAGACATGGAGGTGATCTCAATGACACCTTCCTGTTTTAATCTGGTGACTCTGTTGGGTTAGCAGAAAAACTGATCTGACAGGACTTGAGTTTTTTTTTTTTTTTTTTTTTTT
>PVJS01018060.1:24613-35477 GCA_004027185.1 Glis glis | reverse complement strand
CGCAAAAAAAAAAAAAAAAAAAGAAATATCCATTGAGGACGGATCGAGGCAGAAAAATCTTTGAAAATTGCTACCTTAACTCAAAACGATGATTCTTATCATGTGTATTCAGGCATTGTAACAAGTTAGCAGAGGAAAGGTTTGGAGCATGAATAAATAATTAGGTAAGTATGCTAAGTGCTCATGGGTTGCAAGACCTTTTTCTATGTATCATCTCATCTCAACACTCTATATCATCTCATCTCAACACTCTAGGATGCCGTGCGACTAGTGCCTGTGATGGCTAGATTTGAATCTTGACTCTACCCTCACCTCCACAGCAAGCCTAGGCAGCCCAGCCTTTCTGGGCGTCAGCCTTCCCATTTGTACAACTCGGGTAATGTTAGCACCTACCTCATAGAATTGCAGCAAGGGTTAAAGGAAATAATGTTTGTATGACACTTAAAATGCTGTTTTTTATGTATTCAACGCATGTTAGCTATTAGCTTTTTTTTTTATTTTTGGTGGTCGTACTGGGGATTGAATTCAGGAGGGGTTCCACCTCTGAATTACACTCCCAGCCCTACTTTATTTTTTTATTCTGAAACAAAGTCTCAGTAAATTATAGCATGCTGGCTTTGAACTTATGATCCTCCTGTCTCAGTCTCCCAAGATTACAGGCGTGCACCACCGTACCCAGCATCTTAACTCTTTTTATTCACATATTACAGCTCAGTGAGCTGAGGTTCCAAGACATTAACTAACCTGAACAAAATCATATTGACAGCAAAAGAGGATGGTCGGCTTTGAACACCGATGATCTGACTTTAGAATTTTTTTCTTCAACTTATACTCATTTTGCCCCTTCCTTTTTTTTGAAGAGCTGGGCATCCTGACCTCTCTTTCCATATAGACTCTACTGGTTCTTGTCTAGTGGGGCGGGGTAACGACTCAGGACTCTTCTTGCTTCCTCTTCCAGAGGGTGACTGAAGTAGGGCAGCTACCATGCCTGGAATTAAATATCCTGGGCTCCAGCTGCAACTGGTCGTAGCCATGTGACTAGTCCTCACCAATTGAATGCATAATTCCAGGATGGTATTTTAAATAAAGGACAGCCTCTTTCTTCTCTTTTCCTGCAATTTACAAATGGTGCAGATTACTATGAGGTCCCAGGGAATGATGGAGTTATAAGGTAGAAAGGAAATCAGGGTCTCGAAATCACCACCTGGAAGAAAGATACTCTTTGGCCAGGTCACCTGCACTTGACCAACAGGGAAGCAATTTGGAAACCTCAGTAACATAAAACCATTGAAATGTAAAAGCTCTTTTGTTACAGCAGCTAGTATAACACCTGCTTACAAAGCACACAGTTGGTTTAGACACGAACATCTTTTCCCGGTCTTTCTCAACAGCCTTCTGAGTGAACTCAGAGGATCCCATTAGTACTCTTGAAAGTATGGCCTCTTGGGATCATTTTGTAATAATCCTGTGTCAGACTCAAAATACAGATTCTGACAGGCTGAGCTTGGGCTGGACAGAGGAGAGAGCAGGAGGGGAGGACGCCGGGCCGGCAGGTACTTGGAAATGCTTCTGCTGCTTTTCGATCCCGTCGAGCACACTTTGAATTTGTCATCAAATGTTTACTGCCAATGTAATGAAGAGTGTTAATAAGGAAAGGAAGACCAGACAGCCCAGCATAAAAGCCAGCACCGGTCATAAAGCGGCACTGGCCATTTATGGTATTTCTATAGTTGGGAGAGACACTTTTCCTGTATAAAAGATATAACTATATATCTTCCGATTTTATGGGCTGCAGATTACTCTAATTATCATAAAAAATTACTACCGCTAATAAAATTTCTATTATAAGTTACTTATAGTAATCTCCAGGGTGCTACACTTAGCCAAGAGAAGGTTGTAATTACACCGCACGGCAGGGAGAGTTTGTTTCTCAAAACTCCCGGCCAGTGGCGGTGTCCTTTAACACCTCCACAGCTTTCTAGCCCCTGGTTCCTTGTCCCACCTCCTCTCCAGCTTTTGGTCAAAGGTCCCCTTGTTGTTTTCATTTTGCAGGATGTGGTTTGAATCTAGAATAATGACCCATCGCAAATGACGCAAATGACGCAAATGAACTTTCAGAGCCACAAATATCTGGGTGGATTTCTCCTCCCCAGGGGCCACCGGTATGTCAATGGAAGGATAAGGGAAATATGCTTCGCAAAATTGGTGGAAGCCACTGGGTGTTCATGCAAAACACAATGGCTAGCTTTTTGTCTGACAAGACAACAATTGGCATTTTCCCTTTTATAACTGCTATTTTTTTTTTTTGGAATTGTCATCTGTGAGAGTGGATGACACTTCAGTGACCTTAAAAACTCTTGCCGGTGATGGCAATTCTAACCGGTAATTTGACTACCCTCCCCCCAAAAAAGTCCCCTGCCTTTGAATTAAATCTCAAAATAAGATGCTCTCTCACTCTCCTGGAAGGACAAAGCAGTAAATAACCTCAGAGTCCAAGGAATTAAACTAAAGTTGAAAGGGTGGTCATTCTCCTAAACAGGGCTTCAATTGCTTCTGCAAAGAGTGAATCAACATTGTAATGAATGGGCCTAGAAAACAAAATAGCCCATTTAAGTAGTTTTAAAATGAGCAACTTATTTTGGCACATTGATTGCTGTTGGTAAGGGGGAAAGTAAGTCTCGGAGCTCTCCTGGCCTTTTTTTTTTTAATATGGGGATTGAACCTAGGGGCATTCTACCTCTGAGCTGCACCCCCAACCCTTTTTAATTTTTGTTTTGAAACAGGGTTTTCCTAGGTTGCTGAGGGTCTTGCTACATTACTAAGACTGGCCTCTAACCTGCAATCCTCCTGTCTCAGCCTCCCAAGTACTGGGATTAAAGGTGTATGCCATTGTACCCAGCTCCTAGCTCATTTTTAAGACACATTTTCAAGCTGGGCTGTAGAGGAGAGTTCTGAGTGAGGATTTCTAGGGACAGCCGGGGTGTGTGGTGTGGAGGGCTTCCTAGTCAAGTGGCCCCAAATACCCTTTAATGGTGGCCTGACCTCCTGAAAAGGAAGGAGTGGGCAAAAATCCTTCCATATTGAGGTTTCATCTCAGGTGAATACATGGAGAGTGGAGGCTGTTGGGGAATTTGTTATTTTCCTTCCCCAAACAATCTTGGGTTTGTTTCTAATTTGAGGCAAAAGGGATTTGTTTAGAAGAGATCTGTGTAGGGCCTTTCTCCTCCACTGGACTGTAGATCTCATGAGGACAGGGATTTTAGATTGTGCCCTAATGCATCTTGAAAAACTAGAGCACCCTGAAATGGGATAGGTGTGTAGTAAATCCTGTCCAATGATGAATAAGTGGAGGAGTTATTGGGAAAGACAAATAGACCAAGAGAGATTGCTGGGTACCCTGCGTTACTAAATACCGCCTCCAGGTTACTGATAGGATTGTATGCCTTTCATGTTCTTAAGCTAGTTTCCGTATCCAGACCAGCTTTATCTGCTGATTCAGGATG
The DNA here is from genome assembly GCA_004027185.1 of Glis glis. NCBI lineage: Eukaryota > Metazoa > Chordata > Mammalia > Rodentia > Gliridae > Glis > Glis glis. The sequence continues at coordinate 31,974 of PVJS01018060.1, read as the reverse complement.
CTAGTGGGTCAGACATAGCCGCTAAGAGCTTTGAGGACCAAACTTATAGGACTATGACAAAGGAACGATATTTTCGCCCATGAATATGCACGTGCACCTCCAGCCGGCCATGGAGGCGGTGTTCGGTGGCACCACGCCTCTGATCGCCTCACTCCATGGACAGGAAACAGACCGGCACTGTAAAGACCTGCACTTGAATTTTTCGGGCATTCGTTGGTTGTGTGATAGTGGGTGAGTTATTTAGTTTTGTTAAGCCTCAGAGTCCTCATCTGTAAAATAAAACACACACGCCTACTTCCTAGAACAGTGCCAAACACTGATCGAGTCCCTAATAGATCTCGCCCTTCCTTCTCCATGTAAAAACTCTCCTCTTACTTCCTGCTGTCCCTCTGCCCGCACCGCACCTCACCCCGGCTCAGGTTCACGACTAGCACAGCCATACCCTGCTGTTATCTGGCTTTTCAAATATGGAGGCATCTCCGATGCAAATCACATTTCTATTTTCAGAGCTTGTGTGACCAGGACAAGCACAGCGTCCACACTGGGGAGGGAGGCAGGACTTACAGAGGCAGGATGCGCAGAGATTTGCTGAAGCCAAAAATACTAGGTTCTTGTCCCGGGCTCCCCACTTCCTACTTGGGTGACTTCAACCCAGTCATGTGACTCCAAGGAGTCTCAGTTTTGTCATCTGTAAAATGGGGATTTCGGAAGAACTGTTGTTAAAAGATGTATATGTAATATGCCTGGTGTAGCATAATGGTCAGTCAGTAAGTGGTAGCTAAAATGAAATATTAGCACAATAAAAAAATCCTCCTTAGAATCGGAAAGGGAAGAGGACCAGTGTCATTTCTCCCTCCCTTGTCCTCCTCTCCTCATTTTTCCTTGGAAGTTAAAGAAATAAGATGTCAACTTCGCAAAGAAAATGCTCACAGTAGCAGCACCTGGCTCCCTGGTTTGCTCCCAGCACACATGTTGGGAGCTGTTTCAAGGTCTGTCGGGAAGAAAGGCTACTGATGAGGTGTGGGGCTCTGAGATCTCGTTTCTGACAGCTCAGCTTTGATTTGGAGTGAACTGGGAGCAATTTCATCAATTTCAGCTGAGAAAGCAGCTGCACAAACCCCTTGTTATAGTTATCTGTTGCTGTGTAACAAATCACCCCAAAGCTAAATGATTTTAAACCACCTTTTATTACTCATGATCCTGTGGGTTGGCAATGTGGTTGTGTCTCTGCTCAGCAGGGATGGACCATCTCTGCCTCACCTGGAGTTGGCTGAGGTGGCTGGAGGACTCGAAATGCCCGCATCCATTCATGGGGCCTTAATGCCAGTTGTCACATAGGGACAATAGGTTTTCTTCCACATGAATTTTTTTCCGAGTGATCTCTTCAAACGTTCAGTGATCTAGACTGAGCTTCCTCTCATGGCAGGAAGAGTGACCCAGGAGAAACAAAAGGTGCAAGCTCTCTGAAGGCCTCAGAAGGGGAATATCACTTCTGCCACATGCTAATGGTCTAAGGAAGTCACAGAGCCATCAGGTTCAAGGAAAGGGGAAAAGGGCTTCATCTCTCAATGGACGAGGGGGCAAACTCAGATTTCAAAAGGCCATTGAAGCTGAGACAGATTTTTTTCTTTTTGGTACTAGGGATTGAACCCAGAGGCATTCTACTTCCAAGTTACACCCCCAGCCTTATTTTATATCTTATTTGGAAACAGGGTCTCACTAGGTTGCTGAGAGCCTCGCTAAGTTGCCAAGGCTGGCTTTGAACCTGCGATCCTCCTGTCTCAGCCTCCCAAGTACTGGGATTACAAGCGTGCGCCACCACGCCCATCAAGACGGCTTTTTGTAGCCATTTTCATAACCGTCTGCCACAATCCTTGTAGTGACAATAATGACACCCTTTCTGTGTGCAAAACACACACCGCCTTCATGCACAAGTCACATACCACTATGGTATCAATTAGAAGTCCAAGATAAAGTCACAGAAATCGGGGCCAGATGCAGAGGAAGCTCCTCAGGAAATGTTCTTCCGAGGGCTGCAAAGTCAAAGGAAAAGTTCTCCGTGCCCCCACACCCAAGATACAATGGTGGCGGTCAAAGCAAAGCACATCGTGCTCGCTGCTACACAGCAAGTCTGAAATCCCACTGGGCACATGTTTCCAGAGCCCCATCGTCTCTGGAATGGATGTTACTTGATCATGACCTGGTTCTTCTCCCAAGAAGAGAATCCTTAGTTAAATGGTCCTCCCAGGTTTTGCCTCAGCTCTAAGCGCTTGGCATGCTCCTGTGACGGGTCCTTTTTATATTATTAGAATTGGTTCTCATGTGTAGTCAAGAGCCGCTCAGCATGGTTACCACTTGTAAAAGTTTGGGGGCCCAGAGGCCACTTTTCATTTTGAATGGCTCATGTCCTTTAGATCCGAGCAGGCGGTGCTTTCGTCAACATAATTTTCTTAAAAATTTGTGGGTTATCCATGAATCTTGATGTTGTTTATTTCATGCTCCAAAATCTGTGTCCATACTTTTTCCCCAAAATATGTTTTAGGACAATGTCCTTGCAATCCTAAGACAGTTTACCAGTAGCTTTCAATTTTTTCAAGTTCTTAACAAGGGTCCTAAGGCCATGCCTTGATCTGATTTGTACCCTGAAACCATTCCTTACTTAGTATTTTTGCCAGCTGGATCTGTTCTGTTTTCTTTAAATTCTGCTTGAAAACTTATCATCTTCCACTCTCTTTTCCAGTACTTTATTATAAGCAGCCATAAGAAGGCAACTGATGCTTTTAGCATCCTTCCTGATTTAACAGATTCATACTGTTTCAATTATCTCTTGTTATGTAAAGATCATTCCAAAATGGAGTCACTTAAAACAACAATGATAACCATTTATTCTTTCCCATTTGTGGGAAATATAAGGTGCGATGTCTTCCCTAGAAATCAGGAGCAGTCATTCCGGGTGTTAAGGTCTCCTCTGACTCTCCTCACCTGGCCCCGTTTTCCCAGCTCAGAAGAGACGAGGGTTTTGGGCCTCTGCTCTCATCTGAAGAAGCTCAATGGAAATGCCTTCCTGGCGCCCTAACTCGCCAAAGCTGATTCTTGACAAGGAATCACAGACCCAAATACCCCAACAGCCAAGCAAACAGACACAGACATGTGAAGTCGGCCATGTGTTCACTGGGACAAACCGGAGAACAGATGTCCCTGATGTTGCCATAAACTTCCATGGTCTCCAGAATTTCTCATTTCCCAGGATCATTGGAAATATGGCTTTTTATATGCAACCTCCCTATTTTCAAAGATTGGCAAGTCTTGTTCAGGATAGGCTGACTATCCCCCCGCTATGATTTGGCCTGCAGATTAGTGCTTGTGACATTGAAAGTTTATTTCTTGTTCACGCTACATGTCATCACAGGCACGCTGGGAGCTCTGCTCTGTGTCACCATCCCTGAAGAACACGGCATGAAGACAGCATGCTCTCTCTTCAACTCCCTCTCTCCTTCTTCTGTCTCTGCTTTCCAAGGCAGAGAAATGGTGTGTCATTCTCCGGCTCTTAAAGCATCCCTAGCAGTGATAGATGTTCCCTTTGCTCACATGTCATTGGCCAGAGCAAGTCATGGGGCCACCCCCAACTTTGTGGGGTCAGGCCTTACCATGTGCCAACAAGAAGAACTGGAAACCTTTGGTGAAAAGAACCACTGACAACCACAACGACTCATGTACTGCTAAAAGCACTGTTCAGGCCAGAGCCGATCAGGAAGACCCCGGCCTCTGCATCCGGGTTGGGAAGGTAAAACACGTGTTTGTCCCTCTGCTCTCTACCCATCTCCTGGCTTCTGTCTCCCCTCGACTGCCCTCTGATCTCCATGGTCAGGATACTGCAACAGGAAGCAGCTACAAAGTAGTTCTGCGTTTCTCGACCATGACCATGGCACTGTTGATGTAGGAAGATGGACAGCCCTTCTTTGTTTCCAGGGTGGCCCAGCATGGTAGGATGTTTAGTGGCATCCTACTAGGTGCTAGTAGCACCCCTGTGTCAGTGAAACAGCCCCAAAATATCTCCAGACGTTATCAGATAAATCGACCCCGGTCAACCAGGGTTAGCAGAAGGACTGCCAGGCTGTAGAATTTAGATAGGCCTTTTTTTTTTAATTCTTATTTTTTGGTGGTGCTGGGGATGTGCATTCTAGGCAAACACTATGGCAGAGCTACTCCCTCCAGCCCCAGTGTGGACAGGCCTGGGCCTGACCTGGTCAGAGTGTGTGATCCCACAGCAATGTCTCAGCTGCAGCTGGGAGTAACTCTTAGTAGTCTCCTCCCATTAGCCTGGCCTTTGTGAAGGCACAATGAGATCTTGAATAAGGACATCCTGTGTAACCTGTCCTATCAGGGTTCTCAGACCTGCTTGTTATGATCTTGCCCAGGCAGAGTGCCATGCCCAAGGCCTTTCTTTCAGAAAATAAAATAAAATGTTAGGGTTCTGTCAAATATCCATGCCAATGATAATATTTATCATTCTGGTCATTATAGAAGCTGTTTATGGGAGGCTTAATACAGTCCAACACCATGGGACAATTTATATTCACTGTCTCCAGCCATGCTCCCAAGAGCCCTGAAAGGCAGGGACAGTTGTCTCTGTTTTAGGGTGACAAAACAGAGCTTCAGAAAGGTGGGGAGACTGGCTCACGCTGGGAAGTGGAAGAGAAGACCAAGCGTGCTGCCCCTCCCAGGTAGCCCTGTTTTTGCCTAGGAGAGTGTCAGGAGAACAGGGCTGCACTGGCAGATGGGGCGAGGAAGTGGGAAAATGTATTGAGGGGTCTTGGGGGGCCGCTCAGCCCTCCACATGCTGACAGCTGTGTAGCCGGGCCTACATCATGATTGCAATTAGAGCAACACTAGCTCCTGTTCATAGAGCACTCACCATGTGCCAGGAACTCTGCTAAGAACTCCACCTCAATGTCCTCAACCAGTCCCCTGAGCAGGCTGGGAGGTCGCTGCGACTATAGTCCCACTTTATGGATGAGTACCCAGAGGTCCAGAGGAGGAAAATGACTTCTCCTGGTCGGACAAGGAGTGGTGGAACCAGGGGTCCGAGCCAGGTCTGTGACTCCAGAGTCCGTTCTTTTGTCTTCACACCATACAGTTGCTCTGTGCTGCTCTTTCTGAGAAGTTGGGGCCCCGAGAACCCCATCTCTGGATAGTCCCTGCTGTGCCTTCCTTCCTGGCACCCAGCAGGAGGCAGATCACAGGATGAGTCTCTTGGGATGACCTCAGCAGGAAAGCCCCCGGCCCTCCCCTCCCGCAGACATCCGCGCCTCGGATCCCCCTGACGTTTTATTTCTTGTCTGCAGGCTCCATTCTGGCCCATGAGGTGGCTGTCAGGCACATAAACTAGGTGCTGGGTAAAATTACTGTGCTCCTTCGCTAAAAATTGATGGCAGCAGGCGGTCGCCCCACCCTGGCTGGCCTCTTCTCCGGGGCTGTCGCCACTCAGCCCAGCCTAAACCCTGCCACCCAGACGGGACTCATACTGCCACTGAGAAAAAATATAACCGTACGCCGTCTGTTAGGAAGGAAGGAACCAGGGGGCTGAGTGGCCTGCCCAGGCGATGAATGGGTTTTCTCGGCACACTCATAAACAGTTTACAGCTCCGAAATCCTGTGTTTGACTTTCGCGTCTGCCCCCACTCTTCAGGGTGGCACTGAACGCAGGCCGTCTCACCCTTCACAGCCGCAGTAGGAACCTGAAACCGCTTCTCCCACTGCCCCACCCCCGCACCAAGGGACCGTTGTATTTCTGTCTTGTTGCTATAGAAGGGATAGGCCAAAGAGCATGCTTCACCACATGAAATAAAAGTTGTTGAAAAGGGAGATTTCTATGCCTTGATTCAATCGATGTTTATTAAGGACCTACTATGTGCCAGAAGCCTCACCGTTGGGTTTACATCATGACAGCCTTTGGTGTGATGGAATGTCTGGTCGAGAACGTATGGTGACACAGTACAATGCATGACTGGGACAAGGGACACTTCTAGTTACAAGTCTCTGCTCTTCCAGATGATGGATTCCCAGATGAAGCTCATGTTGACATATATATGTATGTATGAATGTATGTATTTATGTATGAATGAACTTATGGTACTAGGGACCGAACCTAGAGGCATTCTACCTCTGAGCTACACCCCAATCCTTTTTAAATTTTTTTGTTTTGAAACAGGGTCTCATTGAGTTGCTAAGGCTGGCCTTGAACCTGCAACCCTCCTGTCTCAGCTTCCCAAGTTCTGGAATTACAGGTATGCATCACCATGTCTAGCTTGATGTTTATTTAAAAAAAATAAAAACCTCATATCATTCAAAGTATATGAAAGGAAAAATTTTCAGTGGACCAAGTTGAGAAGGTATGGTGGGTTTCTTTTTTTTTTGTGGTACCAGGGATGGAACCCAGGGACATTCTACCTCCAGGCTACACCCCCAGCCCTATTTTTTATTCTTTATTTTGAAACAGGGTCTCACTAAGTTGCGGAGGACCTCACTAAGTAGCTGAGGCTGGCTGCGAACCCGGATCCTCCGGTCTCAGCCTCCCAAGTACTGGGATTACAAATGTGCACCACCGCGCCTGGCTTATGGTGGGTTTCTGATACGTAGAATTGGCCATTTGGCCTTGAACAGATGTGTGCCCATGGATTTCTCCATCTGAATAATGGGAGAAAGGATAGGTCAGTGTGGGTGAGTTTCTTTTGTTTTGTGTTTTGCTTGCTTGTTTTGTCCCTGAAGGAGAATCCTTTCATTTTTGTTTTGTTTTGCAAATGAAATTGTATCTGGAAGCCTTACATCTGAGCAGATTAAAGGTATACCTCTGGGACAGGAGGGCTGGGACCCCAACACCTGGGGACTTGTTCGTTTCTAAGAATCTCCAAGGAAGTCTAGCAAAGCATTGCGAGAAATCCCTGGAGTGGATCATTGGCGAGTTTTCTTCCAGCTCTGATTTGAAAAGGTGAGAAGAAAGAGAAGAATCCGGGCTGAGATGATCCATTTATTCCTGTGGAGTGTGGCATGAAGTCCATCTGTTGCGACTTCCACTCCATCTAAAGTGGCTTAGGTCACAGGGGGACTTTACTGACTGCCAGGATCCAAGGAAGAAGCTGGAGGAGCCCAGCCAGACTGGACAACCCAAGCGCAGGAGACAGAAATGCATCTGGCCCAGGACTGTCACTCTGTCTCTTGGGCTTCTGCGTGGTGGGCTCAGTTTCTCTTGCTGTGTGCCTTCTTCTACACTTGGTGGAGAAACGGCCCCTGACAGGTCTGGGCCTCTCTCTCCATCACCAGACACAGTGTGCTTCTTTTTTTTTTTTTTTTTTTTTTTTTTT
>PVJS01018060.1:15000-24513 GCA_004027185.1 Glis glis | reverse complement strand
ACGCCCGGCTTTGCTTCTCTTTCTTGCTTCCAGTATGAAAATCCCAAGGAATATCTCTGATTGATCCAGCTTGGGTCAGGCAGCCACTGGTAGGGGACCAATTCCTGGAGGAAACAAAGGAATAATGGGCACACAAAATAATTCAGTGCTGATGAGCCCTTGTAGGGGTCTTTGAAATACTATTGCACCCAGATCCTCGACCTTTGGCATGCCTGGGGGGCTGGTTAAGGTCTGAACTCTGAGGTCAAATCCAAGAGTCTTTTGCTTTCATAAGTCTGTTTAGGGCCCAGGAATCTTCATTTTTTAATAAGATCGATATATTCAGATTTTACTGATTCTCAGATTGCAACTTGAGAAAGTCAATGGTGGAGAAACCTGAGAATTTCTTGTGCTGAAAATAGTGATTAGGCTTTGGCTAATCTTTGCCATTCAAGAAATAGTCAGAAATGAAGTGAAGCTTTTAGAGCAAGTGTCCAGAAAGACAAACCTGGCCACTTGTATCTCTGACGTCACTATACATCTACCTCACACACAAAGAAACTGCTCCTGGGCTCCTTATGGAGTACCAACCTCTGAAGGCTCCAGGACATGTGGATGAGGAAGATGGTGATATCCACTGTGTGTGTGTGTGGGAGGGGGTACCCACAGTGCCCTCAGCCTCCATGTGCGGATCTGGAAAGGAGTTTCTGGAAACACAGCCACAGGAGCCAATGGCACTGGCCCAAATGTCTGAGACCGAGGGATCAAGGGGCGGACTGTCTTTAGAGAAGGCTAGATAGCCTAATGCATGGCCAGTAGCAGGAAGCAAAGATGGACCCTCAGTGAGGATGTTGGTGGGGATTAGGGAGGGCCAGTGGAACTGGGCTGATAGGACGTAAATTCATAGGAATGGCCTATGATACCTTCATGTGGTTTTTGCTGGTTTACAAAGATGCGCAGAGACTTTATAGGTAGATCTCTTATTTCTCAGCACTGGAACTGTTGGAGCTAGTCTACATTCACATCAGAGCCCAGGCAGAGGGACAGAACCATTTCAGAGAGTTCAGCCGGGGAAATTCAACACAGTAGGCCAAATGTGTTGGAGGAACTGAAGGAGCAAATTGTGGAAGGTTGGGCGGGGGTGGGGGGGAGAACCTAGATGTTGGCACCAGCAGGAAGCTGCTGCCACTCTTAGAGCAGGAAGTACGGTTGAAGCCCAGGAGCTGGGCCAGCCAGAGGGAGCTGGCAGCAGGAAGGATGTGCTGCCCGGCAGCGACTGTACCACAGCGGTTGCTGCTCGGCTGGATGGAAGGAGAGGCTGCCTTTCAGGACTCTAAGCCAGGTTGGAGATGTAGCCTTTGCCAGAAGCAGAGAAAGGAGAGATGTGCTCTGGCCTCTCTCTCCCTCCTGTTCTCCATATCCAGTGCCTTCTGTTGGCCAAACACTTCCAGAAAGCATCTGATCTAGCTGGACACAGATCAGCCCCTATCATACAACACGGAGCGGGGAGAGGATGGGGAAGACGTGTGAGGGTTAATTGACAATTGGCCCATACATTGGATTCTTATTTTGTAAAGTTTTTCTACCTTGGTATGAATATAAGATGTTATGATTCTATTGGCTTAAAGCCATTTGTTTTTAATTATATTCAGGCTACCTGTGACTCACCGTGCTCAGCTGTGGCTCTAAGACCCTCTGTGACCTGTGCTTCCATTGGCTTGATTCATTGACTAAAGAAAGAAAAACCATTTCCTTGCTCTTGATGGGATTTGCAGTTTTTTTTATCCCAAATGTGAAGTTGTATTATAAAGATGTCCAACTATAAAGCAAAGGAAAAGGTATTATTGTGCCTTGGCCATAGACTGCCTGAGCCAGGGTTTGTCTTTTTTCCTGCCTCTCTCAAAAGAAATAATATGAAAAAAAAATTCCAATTTCCCTTCTCTGTTGCTTCCCCCATTTAAAATTTCAACTTTGCCGGGCGTGGTGGCGCACGCTTGTAATCCCAGTACTTTGGGAGGCGGAGACCGGAGGATCCGGGTTCGCGGCCAGCCTCAGCGCGCATGCGCGCGCACGATCGATCGATGGATAGATCGATCGGTCTATCTCTCTCTGTCTTTCTCTCTCTCTGTCCCCCTCTCTCTCTCTCTCTCTCTCTATCTCTCTCCCTCTCTCTCTACCTAGTGAGGCCCTCCGCAACTTCGTGAGACCCAGTTTCAAAAATAAAGCATTAAAAAATAGGGCCGGGGACGTAGCGCGGGAGGTAGAACGCCCCTGCGTTCAATCCCCGGTACCGCAAAAAAAAAAAATAAATAAAAATAAAAAATAAATAAAATTTCAACTTTGCGCCATTCAGATACTTCCTGTCTCTCTCCCCTACTATATTATTTTATTTTTGTTTAGGATGTCTCACCATTTTATTTTACTTATATATTTTACTTACCTTATTTATTACCTATGTTTATTGTTTTTTATTTATGTTTTGCCATCTCAACTAGCACATATGAGTTCCTTGATGGTAGGAAATTTGACTTTCTTTTTCTTCATTGCTATATTTTCTTTTTTTGTGTGGTACTGGGGGTGGAACCCAGGGGCATTCTACCTCTGAGCTACACCCCAGTCCGACTTTATTATTTTATTTTGAAACGGTCTCACTAAGTTGCGGAGGGCCTCACTAAGTAGCTGAGGCTGGCCACGAACCTGCGATCCTCCTGTCTCAGCCTCCCAAGTACCGGGATTACAAGCATGTGCCTCCATGCCCAACAAAAGTTGTGTTTTTGTTTTTGTTTTTGTTTTTTTGCAGTACCAGGGATTGAACCCAGGGGCATTTTCCCTCCAAGCTATACCCCCGGTCCTATTTTTTTTTTTATTCTTTATTTTGAAATAGGGCCTCGCTAAGTTGCGGAGGGCCTCATTAAGTAGCTGAGGCTGGCCGCGAACCCGAATCCTCCCGTCTCAGCCTCCCAAGTACTGGGATTACAAGCGTGCACCACCACGCCTGGCTCTATATTTTCAATCTCTAGACAAGCATTTGGTACCTACAGGCACTCAGCAAATCATTGTCAGTAAATGAATGAATGGAGCTCTCTGGATTGGATCCTACTTAAGGACTGCTGTGCTAATCACCAGTTTCTTGTAAGCAAACATCGTGCTGCAGGCCAACATCTGTAGTCAAGGTGAAGCTGATTGGTCACGAAGGAACCTGAGTGGTGTCATGGCAAGGCAGCTGGTCCTGGTCCTCCACGTTCATTTTGCCTAATGCTCAGCTGCTGCTTTGGATGCGATGCAGACCTTCCTGGTTGGGCCATGATACGACTCTCCACGATTACCCTGCATGGATACATACAATGTTTGCCTCCTGAACATAAAATTCTTCAATGATGGGAGGCCGCACACTGGTACCCATTCTTTCTGAAAGGTCGTGCATCTTGTTTTCAGTAGATTAACTTTTTAATCTCTTAATGATGTTAAGAAAAGGTCAAAGCATCTAACAGATGGGAGGTGGGAGCTTCTGGTGAAGGAAATCAATGTTTCCAACAACAATCTCACTCCAGAAACTTCTTAACGATCCTGGGCACAGTTCATGGGACACTGCAACTAAAAGGATAGCTTTATCATGGGAGCAAAAATCAGGCCGGGCGTAGTGGTGCACGCTTGTAATCCCAGTACTTTGGGAGGCGGAGACCGGAGGATCCGGGTTCGTGGCCAGCTTCAGTTCTCTCTCTCTCTCTCCCTGTCTCTCTCTCTCTCTCTATCTAGTGAGGCCCTCCACAACTTCGTGAGACCCAGTTTCCAAATAAAGTATAAAAACTAGGGCCAGGGGTGTAGCACGGAGGTAGAACGCCCCTGGGTTCAGACTTGTGTACAGCGCGTTGTTTACCTGTCTTGGAGAAGGCCCTTGACCGCCCTTCTGAAAGCTACGAGTTCCATGGGCAGCGGTGCCTGTAGAAGGAATGTATAAGGCCCAATGGTGCCCACAGGAAGAGTCCCACCCTCGTCAGCAGGTGCAAAGCGCTGCTCTTGTGACTACTCTGCGGCATCTAAACGGAGGTGACGACTTTCTTTTTATACTCAGAACACAGAGACATTTGTCTTATGGAAGGGCCTGAAGTGGCTGGCAGGGGCTTCTCTCCTGAGATTGCTGCTACCCACAGAGACCACCCAGGCAGGGGAGGGAGGCACCAGGGAGCGTGGCTGTCCAGAGGGGTAAGGGCCAGGAACTGGGGCAGCATTTATTATCTGATTATTTGCATCATGCCTGTCTCCCCCGTTGGACTATAAGATCCACGAGGACAGGGAATGTGTCTAAGACAGGGCCAGATGTGAGGAAGGAGCTCAGTAAGCCGTTCTTTACTGAATTAAGTGTGTGGACAAATACATGGGTAAGGATTCTGGTGCCCGAATCTTATTTCTCCAGGCCTCGTCTAGCCTTTGCCTGAGGTCACGTGTTTCGCGGCACAGATGGGGCTGTGTGTGTGGCCCGGGCTCTTCTTCATCCTGACCCCCCACGAGCCCATCAGACCTTGTGTTCATGCTTCTGTGCTTTCCAGGCAACTGACCTGTGAGCTCCTGTGGTTCTTCTGTCCCTCCTCTATACAAAGCTGGCTCCACACCAGGCCCCTGGGGACACATTAATCAATAAAGGCTGGGGCCAGAGGAAATGTGACCTGCTACCCCACTACCTAGGTCCCCAGCCCACTGGGTTCCAGTGACACTGCTGGGTTGCCTAGAACTAATCCTCCAGTATGGGGGGATCTCTCCATCAGCAACAAGACTCTAGCTCCCCGGTCCTGAAATGGACAGGGAAGGACCCAAGGCAGAGGCCTGGGATGACTTCAAGCCTGAGGAGGAGAGTTGTACATGTAACTCCAGAAATGGGAGGCTCAGAAAGTGAGCGCAGCGGAGATGAAACAGATGGACGCACAGCGTCTCCATCAGTGGGAAATGTAGGGCAGCTGCCAGATGTGCAGTCCACACCTGACCAGCTTCCCAGAGGGACGAGCTGGGCTTCAGCCAGCCCGGGGACCCCTCAGAGCAGTGGAGACATGGAGGGAGGTGAGAACCCCAAGACCACAGACGCCCCTCTCCCAACCACCCTGGAAGAGCCTCTAAGACTGGGGTCATGGCCAACTTTTTGTCCCCAGCCTGGGGCTGGCACCAAGTAAGATTTTATGCATTGTTCAATGAATGAATGAATGACCGAATGAGTGAATTTCTCAGGTGTGTTCTCCCCCTTCCAGGATCTAAGAAACTCTGTTCACAATACCAGCACCTGACTACCAGTGTGGGCCTCCTGGCTTCTCAGGGGTTAGTATTTTTACAGGACGTGTCTGGTGAGCACACATATCTCCTCTCCATCCCTTTGCTGTGCAGATGAGGAAGGTGTCTGTGGCCTCTCTGCTCCCAATAAGCTGAAGCCCACCTTTCCTGACTGTGTGACATTGGCCAAGTGATTTAACTTCTCTGAGTCTCAGTTTTCTCATCTGTATGATGGGGTAATTATAATACCAGGAGACATTGTTGTGAGGATTAAATGGCCCATTTTAAGGACAGCATCATCACTATCATCACCAGTACACAGGCAAGTCAGATAGGCCAATGAGATTGGCAGGATTCTAGGGAAGGATGCCGGGGAAGAGGGGAAGGAATACGGGGATGAGGGGGAGCGGGGCACTGCAGGGCCGCAGCTTGGGCCCTTGGCTGACCCACAGGGGAACTGAGGAGGTGTTCAAGTCTCCCTATAGCACATCAGTGGTCCTGCTTATCATCTCAGAAAGCGGCTGCTTTCTGGAACATTAGCTTAGAGTTACAGGTTTTCTATCCTCGCCTGAGCTTAGAGCCATTTCCTCAAGTTCTTGTTGCTTAACTCTTAAAAAAAAAAAAAGATGTCCTCATTCAGCAGAGGAGCATCAACCCTCCAACCTGGGTTGGCTATTTCTCTGGGATTTCTCAAAACACACCAGCTCCTCACCTGGGAGCAGCAAAGTGTCTACCTTCCCACATTTAACCGAGGAAATCCAGGAAGCTGGCGGTGGGGCTTCAAAAATGATTTCCAGAATGTGTTCTTTGCACAATGTCTAGGAAATGATATTCCAGAAAATAGTGGCGTTTTCCTCGGGCAGAGCATGGATAGGAAGTTCTAGTTGCTGGGACCCTTTGTCTCCCGAGGTGGTGATTTCAGGGATTCTTGGCTGCTGAATGCCTCAGATTCCTCTGATTTTATTTTTTTCTACCCTGCAGGGGACAGCATTGGGCAAAGAACTGTGGAATTTATATGATAAAAGAAGAAACATTTGCTTCCAATTATCCAAATTATTGTTTGCTAATTGAAGTACAAAAGGGGCCTTTTCCCCTCCTCTGGTTGGTATAAGCATCCCTGCCCTTAAATCTCTTTGATTGAGCAAAAGTGCTTTCGGAGTGTTTGTTTTAATCCATACATCATTTTCTTGATTAGTAGTTGCTCAGTAATGTCCTTGCTCACCGAGGCAAGCTCCGGCCAGAGAGCAGTTTGTCATCAAAGCTGCAGGAACGGATAGATGTTAAATATGCACCATTGCGTATCTGTCACCCTGGCTGAATTTCCTTCTTGACAGTGGATATCAGTTTTAGGGACAAAAATTTATCTGTCAGTATAGTATAATCATATATGCTTTCTCTTATAGATGATCATTGTCTTAGGTTGGATTTTGCTGGAAATCGACTCTGAAGTGGAGATTTGGTGTGGGGTGCGCTGACAGGGGCAACACCTGTCGGGATGAAGATGGAAAGGAGGAGGTGGGCAGAGTTGCGATGGGAACAAGGCCGCATCTGATGCCACATGGAACACAGATCCTGGGATGGCCCTTCAGGGTTGTCCCTCACTGAGACAATGACACTGGGCTTTTGTGCCCAATCCTGACCAGTCTTTGGATATGAGTTTGGGTAGGGGGGATAAAACCTCAGGTGAGGTGGCTCCCTCCTGCCCAGGGAGGCAAGCAGCGGTGAGCGGTTAGCGGCAGTCACTCCAGAGCCAGATGGGGAGTGGGGACTGGAGGGAAGGAATGTAGGCCTCCGTCCTGAAGGGGGTTCCTGGCAGCACACCACAGCACCCGCCACACTCACATCTAAGCAAGTGTACTTTCCATGCAAAATGTAGATTGACGCATGTTTGTTTGTTTGTTTTTTTGCAGTACTGGGGATTGAACCCAGGAGCATTCTACCTGTGAGCTACACCCCCAGCCCTATTTTTTATTCTTTATTTCGAAACAGGGTCTCACTAAGCTGCGGAAGGCCTCACTAAGTAGCTGAGGCTGGTTGCGAACCTGGGTCCTCCGGTCTCAGTCTCCCAAGTACTTGGATTACAAGCGTGCGTCACCACGCCCAGCTGACGCATGTTATTTTTGAAGACACACTTAAAAAACAATGGAAACCTTTCTCAGCTCCAGCTGTTCCCATGTTGTGGCCCGATTCTTTTGAGAACAGAGCTCTGCAAAGTCTATGGTATTTTTTTTTTATGCCGGACAGATGCAACCAAGTTATTCCTGAACTCATGCTAGCGATCAAAGGAGCCAGTGATGTAGAGCAGTTCTGCGGCCATCTCCTCCTGCCAGTCATCGATCATGCCAACCCCACAGCCTCCTCCTGAGTGATGATCGCACCCTAAACACATGAAATTAATCACACTTGAGGCCAGCCAGGTGTCCTGCCTCCAGAAATGATCCCACTGCAGCCACAGAACAGCTCAGACCCGGTGGCATCTCATAATTTCACTTAAAGAGCATTGCAGAGGCACACAGGAGCCACCGACAGGTTGCACGGGTCCTGAGATCAGGTGGCCACCTTTTCAGGTAAAGCCCTGTCTCAGGTAAGGAAGGTGCACCTCGACTTTAAGCCGTACTCATTAAATCACCAGCTTCCACCCCAGGAGAATGGTCACAGGGGAGAACCAGGGGATCATGCAGAAGAAGAGCTCTGTGTCTTCTGGAAACTTCATGAGGGTTTTGCAAAACTCACCCACAGGCTAGGGAGAAGCCCTCCAACTACACACTTAGTAGCGGATTATTACATGATCCCGTGAAGCTTTGATTTTGAAATTCCATATGACAAGCCCCGCTTAACTCAACGGCGGCTAGTGCCGGCCTTCTCCTGTGCCCTGTATGTATATTTTATTTTAACTACAAGGCCCTCTGGCAACACCCTGTACGTTTCAATCAATCAGAAACCCCATTTGCCAGTTCCATGTAGAGTTCAGTGCTTCTGAGAATTTGGCAGAGACAAAACAATCACAGGGACAGATATAAAAATGATTGTCGTAATCTAATCACGTGGCCTTTCCAATGTCTAAATCCAACTAGGAAGCGCTCCCCTGCAATATACGGGATGCAAGATCCACAGACACAGGCCTGGTTTTTACCAAAGAGCTTGGCCTCTGTCTTAGATTAGTGGCAAATCCTTATGACTTGGCTCTAATTGAGAGCTTAGCTGTTGCCATTAAATTCCTTTTCAGAAACAACACCGCTTACATGATTCCCGTTACCGAGAACATTCTCCCGCTCTATCGGAATCTATCCAAATGGATGAGAATTAAGGCAAACACCTTATAACACAACACTCCCCAAAGACGGTTGGCATGTTTGATTAAGGGAAGCCTCAGATAGAGTCTGTGATGAAATAAAGCCATCCTGAGTGTCTCAGGCTTTGCCCTACACAAGACTGTATTATCATCCGTTTCCCCTCTCACTCACGGAGTCCGGTAAGTATGTTCTTGCAACACTCGATGCAGGAGGAAAGGACACTGGGTCTCAGTGAAGGGACCTGAGGGGCTCCGCAATGTCTATCATCTTGTCCACCTAAAATCCTCCAGGAAATCCAGATCTGCACCCACAGCCAGAGCATCCCAGGGGGGACAGGCGTGGCCCTATCCCAGGTCTTCTGATGCAGAATTCCCTCAGGGGGAGGGAATGTGTCTGTCCAGCCTCAGAGCCAACAGACACCCTGCTCCTGGCTGGTGAGTATGCTAACAGCCCACAGCACCCGGCATAAACGCACCCTTGAAATGAGCCGGCCCAGCAGGCAGCTGGATTACTGCAACCAAGGCAGAGAAGAAGCAGCTAAGAGAGGGAGGGAGGATCTGATGGATTAACCAGAGGGGCAGAAAGTTCAGATTACGGATACTCCTCGTTGAAAAGGTCCGCCAGGTCGCCCCGTCATCCTGAACCTCTACAGATGGCTCCTGGTGACAGCTGCATAATAAATTGTGCCTGGTGAGGTCACTCGCTCAGGTTTATTTGACTGTATATAAATGTGTGACAGTAGCTTTCTGCTACTGGTCTCGCTCAGGGCAGTAATGACAATATATTTAGCAGGAAAAGAAATGAGATGAAACGCAATGTAATCCATCCAAAATTCAGATCATCTTAAATTCACCAATCAATAATCATGGAGAAGAATCAATATTAGTTTTCCCAATATGCCATGATACATTTTGTCATTTGACAATGATCTCAGGCTTAAAGGAACCCAAACATAGACACTCGCATTTGTTCTCAAGTGCCAACC
>PVJS01018060.1:0-10000 GCA_004027185.1 Glis glis | reverse complement strand
TCAATTTACAATCCAATTAGCTGCTTGAAATTTCGGCTATGACAATCCATCAAGACACAGTCGGCCACAGGAGGATAGCCATATTCTGCTGGCCACATGGAACGGTGTGGAGCTACCACTTTGTGGAGCACCAAGTGGGTGCTCACACTGTGTCAAGGGCTTTGCATATATTATATGTGTTATCTTCATTGCAACTCTACGAGGTAGATGTGTTTATTCCCGTTACACAGGTTCAGGGAGGTTAAGCGACTTGCCCAAAGTCACACAGACATTAGACAGCAGAGACAAATTCAAGCCCAGATCGATTTAGCTCCAAGGATGAGGGGAACCCGCATGCTCTGTTCTTGGGGTCACCACCATGTAGATTCTGGGTAGGTCAGTCAAGTTCACCCACTCGTCTCAGGGCTGGTGCCACATCAAAAGGATAGGACGGACGATTCATCACCCTTGCCTGCGCGCCCCTCCTTGCCCCCAGCCACTCTCAGATTGAAATGAGCATCTTCTCCATTAGCTTCCCAAACGCGTCCGTGTCCTGCCCCCAATCCATTAGTGAGATGGAACTTTCTGTCTGCACAAGAAAGAAATCAGCTTGCAGGTTTGGGGGGTCCCTGACTCTTACAATCAAAATAGCCCCAGCCCAGGGCCTCCAGGCAAGCCAGCTATGCCCCACAGTGCCTTGGAGGGATTTGTTTGGGCTTCGATGGCTCCGTTTTGTGTTTGAATCTACAGGGAAGGTGGGTCAGTGATCAAACATTCTTTTTCCCTTAAAATAGGTGCTTAAATAGGCTTTCTGGCTTATTGCTCACGGCAGTGCTGGGAAGCACAGATTAAATGGAGTGGTGCAGGAGCGGGGTGACGTGCCAGAATTTCGAGGCTGGATCCCAGTGTTCTGAAATCACTAGATCACAGTGCAGACTGAATGCCTTAGCCGGAGCCTTTCTTGTCTTTTAGCACCAAGACTCACATGTCTAGCCTCCGTTTGCTCAGGCGGGCTCCTGAGAACGCCTTGCTGAGAGCGCCTCGCTGCCGGTCGGTCGCCCAAGGGCGAGGGGTCCAGCGCTTCCTGGCCTTCACTCCACAACTTGACTTCAATATCTGCTAATTCCTTTTTATAAAACAAATTGCATCAGTCGCGTCCGCCTCTAACCAACTGCAGCTTAAATTGTTTTTGTTCTCTTCCATAAGTTCTTTGTCCAGATTAAATGCTGCCGCGCCGGATGAACCGCTCTTGGCCGGAGTGGGGAGGCGTGATTCGATTAGTATGGATTCTGGAATCGGGGAAGTACTGTCTCCGTGTCCTCTCTAGAAAAGAGGTGACATGTCAGGGGATATTAAGGATGGCCATTTAATGTAAAAACTCAGATAATACATGAGTTAAATGGAGAAAATGAGAGAAAGCTTTTAAGTGTTCTCCCAAGACAGATGGCCAAATAATATTATTGTCCACGGAAGGGGTGCGGATGGGCACCGTCAGGAGGCCATTACAGAAGTGGGGTCTAAAATCATTAGGGCAAAAAGCGTTTCAGAAACACATAATGAATTATCAATAGAGAGCGGGCGATTCCTTTATATTACGATAGGAGCAGAAACTTCCTGTTACATCATTTTAATCTGCCACTCTGATAAATGGCTTGAGGATAGAGCCCCTTCCCTCTGAGAGCCATAGGCAGGGCGGGGGCGAAAGGATGGGCAAGAGAATTATCGAGAATCTTGTTTTATTATTTACCTATTTTGGTACTGGGGATTGAACCCAGGTGTGTTCTGCCCCTGAGCTACATCCCCAGCCATTTTTTTAAAAAATTTGAAACAAGGTCTCCTTAAGTTGCTGAGGGGCTCACTAAGTTGCTGAATTCTACAATCCTCTTGTCTCAGCCTCCCAAGTCCTGGCATGAGAGGTGTGTGCCACCATGCCCAGCTGAGAGTGTTGTTTTAAATTAAGTGTTCTATGAACCAAGGATTCAACGAATGCCTGTCAGCCAAGCTCCATCCGAAAGACACCTATTTCTGAGTGTCAGGCACTGGACTAAAGGTACAACATAAATCATCTCTAACTCCAATAAAACTGTATTTGTAAACACCAGCAGCCAGCCCACCAGAATTTGCCAAGTTGAGTTTTTGAAACAGTGCACTAAAATATTATTTATCTTGATTACTGAGGTTTCTGGCACCCCTGGAACTTTGCTCCCAGGATTAATGTGTCAGTCACCTGGTCCTGGTTCCTACCATTCTGCCCATCAAACTGCAAGATGGGTGGGATTAGCCCCAGTTCTCAGTCCAGGAAACTGCGGGTAGAAGGAGGTTCATAACTCAGGCCCGTGCTCGCACATGAAATGTGAAGTTGAGATTCCAATACAGCCCCTCTGTCTTAGAAGCCCAGCATTTTTCTACCTTAGCAGGCCGAGTGTGTATGAGTATGTAGATTAATCTTTCCTAGCCAGTATCAGCACAATCCGAGACTGTTCCAAAAGGCTAATTGCCTCCTCTGCCTAATTCTGGGATAAGTGAGCCATTTGACTTTTTCAGCTTTCAAAAGTATTTGCTGTTTGCCAAGAGAAAATATTCCTCTTGACCTCAATGAATGAAGGTGCCCATTTGTTCCGGCACCTCTTAAAGGTGGAGACAGGAGGATCACAGGTTCAAAGCCAGCCTCAACAACTTAGCAAGGTACTCAGCAGTTTAGCGAGACCCTATTTCCAAATAAAAAATAAAAAGGGTTGAGGGTGTAGCTTGGAGGTAGAATGCCCATGTTCAATCCCCAGTTAGAAAAAAAAAGAAGGAAGGAAGGAAGGAAGGAAGGAAGAAAGAAAGAAAGAAAGAAAGAAAGAAAGAAAGAAGGTACTACCCACTCTGTAAGAAGGGACCCAAAGTTGGTACCAGTGGTCAGCCCCAGGGATGAGAACTGCTTGTCTAGGGGTGCAAGGAAACGACCTTTTTGCTGCATATCCTGCTGTGCATTTGAATTTTGTACCAGGGGTATGAATTAGCTGTTTAAATTGAACATACGTATGGAGAAGCCATCCATCAACGGTGTCTCATGCCTGTTCACCCGGGACCTGAAGATGCCTCCCACCAATCGCTCCATGGCTGTATTTGACATTGGAGGCCACAATGGCAGCAAGAAGGAAACAGGGGAGATGACCAGTAAGAAAAGAGCAGGCTGCTATATTGTGGAGTATTATGTGGCTATTAAAAAGGTGAACAAGAGCCTTTCATGTTGATGTAGAAAGATTTCCAAGATAAATCATTCACTTTTTAAAAAGTGAAGTGTGTTGTGTGATCCCACTTATTTTTATTTTATTACTATTATAATTATTAGAGCATATTAATGGCAAAAATAAGGGGCTTCTTTGTGACTTTTTCATATGTACATATAAAGTACTTTTACTTTGAACCCAGGGCCTTGTGCATGCTAAGTTTGTGCTCTACCACTGAGCTACACCTCCAGCCCATTTATATTTATATAGATGTGTATGCATGTATTTATATAATATGTGTGCATGTGTACACAGGGACAAGTAATTCCACATGTACAAGCATGCATACAGAGCAAATCTTTAGAGGTCTCTGGAAGAAGCTGAGGAAACTAGCTGTCACGGGAGGGAGAGTCTGGGACTCTCACATGGAAGAAAGTCCTGCACGTTTTCTCTGAATTTCTATAGTTTCCACGTTTTTTATATGAACAGGTATCATTTATTATAAAAATTTAAATCTCTGATGATTTTTATTTTCTTAGTCATACCTTTCTATATTATCTAAATGTTTTGTAATATACACATCTCATCTATAATCCAAAATTAGGATTTTAAAATGTTATAGTTTAACAATTAATGAAGAAGTACATTATACAGATTTTTAAATAATAGCTTTACTGAGATTTATTTCACACACCATAAAATTCACCTATTTATTTATTGAACCAAGGGGCATTCTATCTCTGAGCTATACCCCCATCCCTTTTTATTTTTATTTTGAAACAGGGTCTTGATAATATGCCTGAGGGTCTTGCTAAGTTGCTGAGGCTGGCCTCGAACCTGTGATCCTCCTGTCTCAGCCTCCCAAGTACTGGTATTACAGGAATGTGCCACTGCGCCTAGCAAAATTTACCCATTTAAAGCGTACAGTTCAGTAGTTTTTAGTATATTCACAGAGCTATGCAACCATCATGGCAATTTGACTTTAGAACATTTTCATCACTCCAAAAAGAAACCTGGTACTCATTAGCAGTCACTCCCTATCATCCCCCATCCCCCTGAGCTCGGGCCATCACTAATCTACTTCCTGTTTCTATAGATTTGTGTATTCTGGACATTTCGTATAAGTGGGATTACATAGTACATGATCTTTCGTGGTCGGCTTCTTTCACTTAGCGCCCTGTTTGCAAGGGTCATCCATGCTGTAGCATGTTTCAGGACTTCATTCCTTTTGGTAGTGAATAATATTCCACGGCATGGCTCTACCACATTTTATTTCTCCATTCATCTGTTGATGGGCACTTGGGTTGCTTTTGCTTTTTGATTATTATGAACAATGCAACTCTGACCATTCGCGCGCATGCTCTTCAGTGGGGTTGCTAGGTCAGGTGGTAACTAACTCTATATTGAACATTTTGAGGAACCAACAAACTATTTTCCAAAGTAGTTGCACTGGTTTGTAATCCAAACCCCAGGTTCTCCACACCCTCACCAACACCTGTTACTATCTTTTTAATACAGATGCATTTTTGAAAGTAACATAAGTAATACACGAATCCATTCTTATGTAAGAGTTGGGGGAAACCATCCTTCCACAGAGCCCAATGGGGGAACTTCTCTTTGCTGTTCTCTTCAACCTGTTTCTCTGCCTAAAGGTACGTGTGGTTTATGCACATCTTTCTGGTAATATATTTTTGTTCCTATTTATGTACAGAAATAGAGCTCCTGTTCTTACACAAGAGTGCTCATGCTATATATGCTGCTCCATGATTTCCCCTTTTTGCTTTACAGCAGATCTTGAAGATTGTTCAATAAATACTAACTTTGAAATCACCTAGGTTAATCTTTTCTAATGTCCCTTTGCCTCTCTCCGAGAACACAGAGCCTAGCTGTGTTCCATGGAGCCTGCCTGGCTTACTCTATACCCCCTTCATGCGCCTCCTCATATCCTGGCTAAGGTCCAATTTTCTTAAAATTTAGTGATGATCCTGGGGTCAGACTTACTGAAGGGAAATTATGACTCTGTCATTTACAAGTTCAGTGGCCCTGAGTCTCTGTACCTCAGCTTCTTCATTTGTAAAATGGAGAGTAGAAATAACACACAGCTAGCTCATAGGATGGTTGAGAGTGTTAAGTGAGATAGTAAAGGCAGAGCCTTCTGCCCCGTGTGGCACCCAGTAATGGCCCCACCCTGTCAGTGCTATTATACACAGTGGAATCATAAGCCAGCGGAGAAGCCAAATTTCTTTAGCGCAATTCTCTCTGCCATTAGGCCGTCTGATCACTAAATCAGTTCCATGTGTGTTCATCGGGGACTCCCAGCCCAGGGAGTTAAGACCTCAGCCCTGGAAACTCGGGTAGGGCCACAACCCTTAAGCCTTACTCTTTTGATTGAAATAAAATTGCAAAATGAATGGTAATCACAACAGCAGATCATTATCCATTGGACCCACGCTGGGCCATCACGAAGGATATTGATATAGCCACAAAAATGAGCCCGGGTCCAGAGGCCGAGCCCCTGAAAGAAGCCAGGCAGAGGAGTGGAAATCACCAACACAATTGAAAACATCATGGCTCGCGGATGGATACCACAGTTTCTCATGTGGCACTGTCGCCATCATTCCAGAATCAAGAAGACTGGTGGCGCGGGCATCAGAGCCAATGCCTGTGGATGAAATAAAACAGGCCACCTAGTTCTCTGGGGACCCTGCTCATCCTCAGGGTTTTACCAGCCCCCAATTATTTTATTTTGGGCAGAGTCATAGACCAACTGTGATTACTAGGCCTCGTGGAGCGATCGATAAATATTTGTTGAATTGTGTTGAATCAATTGGATTTTTATTTACTCTTTAATTCCCAAAGCTAAGTGCCAGGCCTTTAGCAAACACCCCTTTGCTATACTGAAGAGTCTGGGACATTTCACGAGGTACTAGCTGTGGACACATCAACTTGGGAAGTTATGGGTTTGCTCGTGTTAACTGGGCAAGGACTGGGTGACAGCTCTCAGCTGTGAGTATGGAGCTCCAGCTGCAGACAGTGCTGGCCATCTGATCCCTTTCTGTTTTGTGCCTGATCTAAATGCTGGATCTTGTGCACCTTTAAGAGAAAAATCTTCTAACATCCAGGGTGCCCTGCTTCTCCTCTTATCTTCTAGCGTCTCTGAGAAGATTTTGCTTTGCTTGCTAATGCAAACCCTTTTACCATCCCACGGGGAGCTGCACAGTCCCTTGATTTCTATACTATTTCATCCCTACTTCAAAACAGAAATAAATTGTGTTAGTGCTTGAATTAAAATTTGCCCTAATTCACTTTGTTGGTTATCATACATTAAAAATCAAAACCACTTTCCTGCTGCCTAAAAAAAGTCCACAAAGAGAGAAAGCACTTAATAACAAGATGAAGTTGCAACTGCTATATTTTTTCATGTGCTATAAGATAATCAGGCGATTGATATCACAGCACAATGAAGACATATGTCTAAATACGTGGGAAGAAAGAGATGAGTCATATAAATTCCACTATACTTTCTAGGAAGCCTGTGGAAAGATAAAGGGAGCCTCTATCAATCAGGATAGGCTATGTTATGCTGCAGTAACAACCACAAATCTCAGCAAAAGGTTATTTCATTCCAATGCTGCAGATCTAAGTCACGGCAGCAAGGTTTCTAATCATGGTAATCACTCAGAGACCTTGGCCACTGTGATTATCGCCGTAGTTATCATGGGAACCTGGAAAGCAAGAGTTTGCACTGGCTTTTCATTTTTTCTGCCCAGAAATCATTTCCATTCACATTTTGATGGCCAAAGCAAATCACCTCAGAATACCAACGTTAAAGGAGGCAAGGATAGTTAATCCTTTGTTGTATCAGGAAGGAAGAGAGCTGGAAATATTTGGTGAGTGGCAGAAATAACTGTCACAGATGCCAAATTTATAGGGCTCAACACAAGAGTGTTAATAACTCTATGCAAAGTAAAAAACCTGTATCCAGGAAAGCCAGATGTGGGATGCACCCCTGTGCTAGCCCAGAAGTCCCTTTCTGTGACAATTCCCACCTCTTCTTCATTCTTTCTCCCAGTTCTTTATTCTCTCACCTCATCGATTTTGGAGTGTGCAAAGTGCTTTTCAGCTTGGTGATCTTACCAGCCCTGGGCTGGGGTCTGTGTGTGTGTGTGTGTGGGGGGGTCTGACTTGTATCAACCTGAAGTGTCTTTTACTTCTGAGTGAACAGTTTGGACCTTCAAAGGTTCTTTATCTCTTCTGACCTCCTGAAGGATACAACTATAGACTCCAAAATCTGTATCTGGCAAAGGACTGGTATTAGAATATATGAAGAACTCCTTCAACTTAAGATTAAACAGACAACAACCCATTAAAAAAAAAAAGGACAAGAGATTTGAACAGATGTTTCACAAAGGGAGGTATTTGAATGCCCATAAACACAAAAACGTTCTCAGCATCATTAGTCATTGGGAAAATGCACAGTAAAACCACACTGAGTCCAGCGTGGGGGCACACACTTATAATACCAGTACTTGGGAGGCTGAGACAGGAGGATCACAGGTTTGAGGCTAACCTCAGCAACCTTGAGAGACCCTCAACAAACAACTTGGTGAGACTGTTTCAAAATAAAAAGGGCTGGGAGTGTAGCTTAGAGGTAGAATGCCCCTGGGTTCAATCTCCAGTACCAAAAAAAGAAAAACAACAACACTGAGATACCACTACACAACCATCAGAATGATTCAAACTAAATGACTGACAAAACTAAATGTTGATGAGGGTATGGAGCAACTAGAACTCTTACACATTGTCGGTGGGTGTGTAAAACGGTAGTCACCTTAGAAGACGGTGTGGTGGTTCTTTATATATAATTGAACACACAGCAACCCTATGGCCCAGCATTTTAGTTCTAGGATGTGACCCAAGAGAACTACAAGTATATGTTGTCCAAAAGAATCATGCGAGAAAGTCCACAGCAGCATAATTCACAATAGTCAACAATTTGGAGTCAGCCCTGGTGCACAAACAGGGAAATGGGTAAGCATATGAGGTATGGTTGTAGAAGATGGAATTTAGCATCAAAAAGGAGTGCATCATTGATAAACATAACAACACAGATGCTTCCAAAAGAATTATTCTGAATAAAAAAGCTCTAGATTAAGGAGGACATACTGTATAAGTCCTCTTTTTGGAAGTTCTAGAATAGATGAAATTAATCCAGGGTAAAAAATTGGGACAAGCTCTTGTTTCTGCGGTGTGGAGAAGGTGTTAACAGGAAGGAGGGACAAGGGAACTTGAGGGAACATGGAAATGCTCTCTGCCTGGATATGGGTGTGCACTACAAAGGTATATGCATTTTTCAAAAACTTAGACCCTGGTGCTCAAAACTTGCACATTTCATAAAATCACTGTAAATTTCATCCCCAAAATTCTGTAGACAAATACTAAGGCCTAGTGAATAATGTGCAGACTGATATATTTAAGGGTAAAGTGTACTGATGTCTGAACCTTACTTGGAAATGCATAAGCACAGAGAAAAATAAAATGGGTTGTGGATGGATAGAGAATGGGTACATGATGAAGCAAATATAGTAAGACATTAATGGTAGAATCTAGGTGGGGGTATATGACTGTTGTATGTAATTTTCTCAACCATTTTATGTGGAAGATAGAAATCTCCCAGGTTCTGGCACCCAATCCTGCTGGATTGAGGTCGAGCCCCATCCCTTACAAGCTGTGTGACCTTTGATGAGTTTCTTAGCACATCTGGTCCTTGGTTTTCTTATCATCAACCTCCTGGGTAGTTGCAAGCATTAAAGAGAACAAACATGTAGAAACCTGCACCCTCTAGTAAAAGCCTTGGTCATTTGCTCTTTTTAAGTTTTAATCACGATTCCTTTGTCCTTTCTTTATCTGATTTTCTGAAGGTGGATCACTTAAGAGCAGCTGTGCCATGGTCAGGCCGAAGCTCTAAGTCTGCAAGATGACCTAGGAACCCCTGCTCACCTAGCATGCCGCCAGGCACACAGTAGGTATTCAGAAAGGTTGCATGGGACAGAACAGATGGAACTGCCCCATCATAGCATTGTGACACACGGCCTGTGAACTCCTCTTGCCACCCACCAGGGGGGACTCCCATGAGAAGCCTGGTACAAGGAGACATGACTCAGACCTGGATGTCGTGAGGGCTCTTCACACGCGCGAACCCCAGGATGAGGCTCTGCCATTCCTTTTCTCTCTGGGGAGATGAACACTTTGTTCTGTAGGTTTATGACTGGAACACTGGTTCCTCCAGGGGATAATTCTGCCCCCCCCCCAGGCAGCCTTGGCAGTGTCTAAAGGCAGCTTGGGCTGTCACACTTGGGGGGGGGGCTGCTCCTGCAGCTGGTGGGTGGAGGTCAGGGAAGGTGCTGAGCATCCTGCAGTGCACAGAACCTTCCACCCGGCCCCACCAGAGAATGACCTCTCCCAAAATGTCAGCAGTGCCGAGCTGCAGAAACCCTGGAGCAGACTGAAAAGAAAACTGGGAACCGGGCAAGGTGGTGCAGGCTTGTACTTGGGAGGCTGAGACAGAAGGAATGCGTGTTGAAAACCAGCATTAGCAATTTAGTGAGACTCTCAGCAATCCAGCGAGACCCTGTTTCAAAATAAAAACAAAAAATATGTAAAGGGGCTGAGAGTGTAGCTTGGAGATAAAAGGCCGCTGAGTTCAATCTGCAGTACCACCAAAAAAGGGAGAAGAGAAGAGAAGGGAAGGGAAGGGAAGGGAAGGGAAGGGAAGGGAAGGGAAGGGAAGGGAAGGGAAGGGAAGG